>JAANYP010000633.1:13259-38249 GCA_020465985.1 Centrapalus pauciflorus | reverse complement strand
GCACCATTTCTATCTCTTTGCTCCTCAACTTCTTCATCTTAGTATCCAATACACATTCCGGCTCCTCCACATATCGAAGCCTTTCATCAACTTGCAGCTCTGTGTGGTCTGCCCAATCCTCATTTCCAGTGTTAAATGATTTTCGGAGATTCCCAACGTGAAATACTGGATGTATGCCTGACATCTCTTCAGGCAACTCTAGGCGATACGATTGATTTCCAACTTTTTCTACTATCTTGAATGGCCCAACAAATCTTGGAGCCAACTTGCCTCTCTTCACAAAACGAGTAACACCCCTCATGGGTGATACTTTCAAGTAAACCCAGTCATTCACTTCAAAGCTGATAGGTTTGTGCCTCCTGTCATAATAACTTTTCTGTCGGTCCTGGGCCGCCTTTATGTTCTGCCTGATCAACTGTATTTTCTCATTTGTTTCTTGAAGCAAGGCCGGCCCAACAATTGGTGTTTCACCCGTTTCTCTCCAACATGTAGGAGTCCTACATCTCCTTCCATACAAAGCCTCAAACGGCGCTTTCTTGATTGTTGCATGGTAGCTGTTATTGTACGAGAACTCTATTAGTGGCAAATGGTCATCCCAATTGCCACCGAGATCCAGTACACATGATCTCATCATATCCTCCAAAGTGAGGATTGTTTGTTCACTCTGGCCATCGGTTTGCGGACGATAGGCCGTACTCATAGTAATTCTCGTTCCCAACCCTGCTTGTAATGCCGACCAGAAATTTGAAGTAAACCGGCTGTCCCGGTCTGACACTATAGACTTCGGCACTCCATGTCTAGAAACAATTTCATCCATGTAAATCTGAGCCAATCTCTCAAGTGAGTAATTTTCTCTAATCGGTATAAAATGAGCCGACTTAGTCAATCTATCAACTATTACCCACACTGCATCATGTTGTCGCCTAGTCTTTGGCAGTTTTGTAACGAAATCCATAGTAATGTGCTCCCACTTCCATTCCGGAATGGGAAGTGGTTGCAGACTGCCGTATGGTTGCTGATGTTCGGCTTTTACAAGCCGACAAGTCCTGCATCGCTCCACGTACTGGCCAATATCCTTTTTCAATCCCGGCCACCAAAAATCTGCTTTAAGTTCATTGTACATCTTCGTACTTCCAGGATGTACAGAAAACTTAGACTGGTGTGCTTCTTCGATGATTACTTGTCTCATTCCACCATATTTCGGCACCCAGATCCTTCCGTAAATCCCTTTCAGTCCTGACTCGCTTGTCTCCATACTCTGAATTTGTACTCTAATATCCTCAGCACCAACATTCTCTTCTTTCAAAGCTTCCACCTGAGCAGCTTTGACATCATCAATGATCGTGGAACTTAGTATAGTGGACGTCATCATATAGCAGCAATCCTTTGCATAAGCTTTGCGACTCAAAGCATCGGCTACTACGTTAGCCTTTCCGGGATGATAAAGGATTTCACAATCATAATCCTTTATAAGTTCCATCGAACGTCTCTGCCTCATATTAAGTTCTTTCTGGCTGAAGATGTACTTCAAACTTTTATGATCTGTGTATAACTGACACTTAGTTCCATACAGATAGTGTCTCCACAATTTCAGTGCAAAGGTGACAGCTGTCAACTCAAGATCATGAGTTGAGTAATTCTTTTCATGCTGCTTAAGCTATCTCGAGGCGTATGCTATAACTTTTCCTCGCTGCATCAGTACAGCACCTAATCCCAACCTTGAAGCGTCTGTATAAACCACAAAATCGTCATTGCCTTCCGGTAAGGCAAGTATCGGAGCCTCGCTTAACGCTTTCTTCAGAACCTCAAATGCTTCTTGCTATATGGTTTCCCATACAAATAGTGCATTCTTCTTTGTTAATGCAGTTAGAGGAACTACAATCTTCGAGAAATCCTTTATAAATCTGTGATAGTATCCCGCCAATCCCAGAAAACTTCTGACTTCGGTAGCTGAACATGGCGGTTCCCAATTCGTTATTGCTTCAACTTTAGCCGGATCTACCGAAATCCCAGCCCCTGAAATCACGTGTCCCAAAAATTGAATCTGTTGCAGCCAAAATTTCGCATTTCGAGAACTTGGCATACAACTTCTCCTTTCTTAACAATTCCAACAGCTCCCTCAAATGTTCAGCATGCTCAGCTTCAGTCTTAGGATACACCAAAATATCGTCAATGAACACAATCACTGACTTATCTAACATTGGTCTGCAAACTCGGTTCATTAGATCCATAAAGACAGCTGGGGCATTAGTTAATCCGAATGGCATCACAAGAAACTCGTAATGCCCATACCGAGTTCTGAAAGCTGTCTTCGGCACATCCTTTTCTCGTACCTTCAATTGATGGTACCCAGACCTCAAATCAATCTTAGAAAACACGCTCTATCATCTATCCTCGGCAACGGATACTTGTTCTTAATAGTCAACTTATTCACCATTGCGTTCCACCACATGATTGAATCATTGGTGAACATAGCAGTAGCATAACGAACCATGTCCTTCTCAGCACAATCGCTGATTCGGAATGTTCGTTCAGTTGCTGTTATCCATTCAAGTGCGGCAACAGCATCTCCTAGTCCATTAAACTCCACTGCCCCATTTCCTTTGAAGTCCTTGAAACGACAACCTTTGGGCTTGTTAGACGACCCAATGTTGTCCTCTCGTTCCTCGTTGTTACCCCCTTCCTTCTCTTTATTCTTTCTCTTATCTTCTCTTCTCTTAGCATCGGCCTCATCTCGAGCCCGAAACTGATCTTGTATCATCTTGTTCTGTTCAGCCATCAAGGCTAGCATCATTTCTCTTGCTTCTTCAGGTGTCATTCCTCCAGACATGTTCTGAAAATATAAATATATAACTTGTTTAGTAACATGTTATCAGTTTAAAGACACCACTCATTTGTCCCGTATGATAGTCAATCACTTATAATTACTAGATCATAACCTATCTTAGTTCAGATCATTACTTAAACCACTACATATCATTACCTATTGTTTGAGATCAAGACCTCACGGACACTTGAATCTCAAACAACTGCTCTGATACCATCTCGTTGTGATACCCTTGCCACAACAACCACCATTTACAATACTCCCAGGATTAATCATAAACATGCAATAACATAAGGATCTGAAAGCTTAATTTAAATGCGGAAGCAATAAAATACATAAACAAATATTACAACTGATTCAAACAGCCTACGATGCTACACGGTTCTAATTCTAAATCTACATACTCTGTAACATTACAATCATCCCAAATACATAATATAAAAACAATCCCATTATTCAATTACCACTCTGATTAATAGATAACCTTCAATCACTTGATCAAATGACCTAGCTAGACGGTCCGGCTGCAGACTTTCCTTTTCCTGTAAAAACATCAACAACTAAGGGATAAGCGAATGCTTAGTGAATACACAGATTATGCATTTTATAAATTTTTATGAAGCCCAAGGGTAACACAGATGACCAACATCGGATACCCTCTTCGTACACAAAGTACGGACCAGAGCCGCAGCCCCTTCGAGCCCAAAGCTCGGCATTAAACATACCATCTGAGACAACGTACGATCGGGGATGACATACTGCCTACCGGACCTGGAGGGATCAGCTCCAGCGTCATATAGCGCAGCAACATCAGAGTAATTGATGCGACCCACCGGTCCATCACTAGATGCACAACAATCGAACGGACATGCAACAAGTAAGAATGTGCATCTAAATCTACGCAAGTTAGTAGAGTTCCAAACAAATCATGAAACAACAGGTCTCAGCAGGCAAAGCTTAACATAAAACAAATATAAACATGCGAAATCTACTGTACTCACAGTGGGTGCGTTATTAAACTTTAAGCAATTTTATTTCTCTTCGGGCTTTCAACCGGACTCCCCAAGTACCCCACTATGGGTTAAATAACACCACAAGGGACCTGTTACATTTCCATATGATAAACATATCATTATTACGTGTTCTTTAACAAATTGGTATCAATTTGTACAATCATAAGTATTACAACATTCGGAATCAACACCCGAAACTTAAAATTAAATCCTCTTTCTAAATGATCTTATTGGTCCCAATTAATCCCTTTAATAATACCATAAATCTCTTGTTTTATAATGAGTCTCGCCAAGTTTCTCAATTTATTGCGTTAACCCGCTGAAATTATATTGAAGTTTATACTTTTAATCTCCAATATGTTCCCAACCGAAATAATGCATATATATAATATATATATATATATATATTCCTTTATATATATATATATATATATATATATATATATATATATATATATATATATATATATGTGTGTGTGTGTGTGTGTGTGTGTTTATTTTTATTGCATCTGAAAAAGTAGAGATTTTAAAGTTTCAGTACCAAGTTTCGGTACCTACATGTAGTTTCGGTATATGTACCGAAACCTTCACCTCCCTTTCTGGTTTCGGTACTTATAAAGTTTCAGTATAGTTATGGGAGTTTCGGTATATAGGAATGCATATATAGTTTCGGTATTGAGAGTGGGGTTTCGGTAGTTTTGGGGTCTCGGTACCCACACTTACCGAAACTTATGGGTTTTGGTATTCCCATATGGTTTCGGTACACACTCATGCATACTATGGTTTCAGCATCAAGGAGTTTCAGTGACTTTTTGTTGGTTTCGGTAAGGGAAAACATTAATACCGAAACCTTTTAAAGTTTCGGTACCCATTTGTGGTTTCAGTACTTAAACACGCATACATACAGAACATATAAAATTTTCTCAAATCATAAGATTTAACTTGAATTAGAACCTGAAATTTTGTACACATCTCCTATAACACTAGATTTATTCAAACCCACAAAAATATTTAACATGCATCAACATTTGCACCCAAAATCTCAGATTCGGTTCTCATCCAAAACCGAAATATAAAGCCTTAAATTCGAGATTTTTGAGAGATATTTACCTTGAATTGCTTGTTGAGACGATTATAGTTTCTCCTAACTCCAATCTGAAGTTTCAGCCTTCAATTTGATGTTTTCTTCGTTTCTTGATTTGGAAATGAAGAACTGTATGGTTTTTCTTTTAGAGAGAAGAAAAGAGCAGGGAAAAGAGAATGTCTTTTATTTTCCTTTCTTTCCATCTTTTACACATTCACCCCTCATCTTTCTAACTTTCTTAAATACTGATTTTCATCTTTATTCATACTTAATACTTAAACATAGAAATCCTAAAATTTCTTAATTCCTTAAATAACAACCAATTTTCTTAATTTCCATTAAATAAAGATTAAATCTTTATTTTATCATCTCAACCACTTAATAATATTTATATTATCTTAATAAATTTAAATCATCAATTTCTAAATAAAACAGCCAACTATTGTAATTAATCAAAATACAATCCAACTTAAATTACAATTTTAAAAAAATAAATCGCAATTACAATAATTTAAAATCCGAGGATGTTACACAATCATTGAGAAGTCCTTTATAAACCTCCTATAATAGCCCGCCAATCCCAGAAAACTTCTGACTTGAGTAGCTGAACGAGGCGGCTCCCAATTCTTTGTTGCTTCAACTTTGGCTAGATCTACAGAAATCCCAGCCCCCGAAATCACATGCCCCAAAAATTGAATCTGTTGCAGCCAAAACTCACGTTTTGAGAATTTGGCATACAACTTTTCCTTTCTTAACAATTCCAACAACTCTTTTAGGTGATCAGCGTGCTCAGCCTCAGACTTAGAGTATACCAGAATGTCATCAATAAAAACGATCACTGACCTGTCTAACATCGGTCTGCAAACTTGGTTCATCAAATCCATAAAGACAGCCGGGGCATTGGTTAACCCGAAAGGCATTACCAAAAACTCATAATGCCCATACCGTGTTCTGAATGCTGTCTTAGGCACATCCTCCTCTCGAACTTTCAGCTGATGATATCCTGACCTCAAGTCAATCTTAGAGAACACACTTGCCCCATGTAGCTGATCAAACAAGTCATTTATCCTTGGCAACGGATACTTGTTCTTAATTGTCAACTTATTCAGCTCCCGGTAATCGATGCACATCCTCATCGTGCCATCTTTCTTCTTAACAAATAACACCAGAGCTCCCCACGGCGATGAACTTGGTCGAATGAAGCCCTTATCCAACAACTCCTGGAGTTGTTTCATCATTTCTTGCATCTCGGTAGGAGCAAGGCGATACGGAGAACGAGCTACCGGTGCAGCTCCAGGGATCAGATCAATTCGAAACTCTACTTGTCTCTCAGGCGGCACGCCAGACAAGTCTTCCGGAAACACATCCGGGAATAATGATACAATAGGCACATCGGCCAAAGTCTTCTTCCCAGCCTTAGCATCAATAGCATATGCTAAGTAAGCGTCACACCCCTTTGCCACAAGCTTTCGGGCTTTTGCAATGGTCAACAAACACAGATCCCCGCTTCTCCTATCCCCGTAAATACAGATCTCACGCCATTCCGGAGTAGTTATCTTGATCATACGCTTCTTACACACTATGTGGGCTTCATTCTCTATCAACCAGTCCATTCCGACTATCACATCAAATTCACTAAACTCGATCGGAATCAGATCCAAATTGAAGACTACATCTTCAATTACTAACGTGTAGTTACGGTATACGTTATCTACCTTGACTAAAGTGTTACTAGCAGTTTCTATGTCAAGTGTGGCAGATAACTTAGACAGTGGCATGGCAAGTCGTTGTGCAAAAACAGTAGACACAAAAGAGTGGTTGGCACCAGAATCAAACAACACTCGTGCAGGTAAAGAGTTAACTATAAACGTACCCGTAACCACTTCCGGGTTTTCCCTAGCCTCCTCCGTCGTTATCTGAAAAGCACGAGCCGGTGCCCTTTGTGGCTGGTTCCGACGGTTGACTGAACCACCACTAGATCCCCCAGATGATCGAGTTGAAGATGGAGCAGCTTCTTTCGACAATTCCTACTATAGTGCCCCCATACCCCACATTTATGGCAGGCGTCCAATTTCCGTGGGCATTCATTCTGAAAGTGGCCTAACTCTCCACAGCAAAAGCAAGCACGTCCATTAGTACACTTGCCGAAGTGTTCCAAATGACATTTATTGCAATACTGCGGCTCGGTGTTGATGGAGTACGCACGAGCATGACCAGAAGAACTAGACTGTCGACGATAAGACTGTTGTGGCGAATACTGCGATGATCGTGAAGAACCAGAGTAGCCTCCTTCACGCTGACGTTTCGGTGGTGAAGGTTGAGTTGGGTTAGCTGAAGCAGCAGCAGACCCCACTACGTATCCAGACATACTATGAATCTGTTCCACATTCCTAGCGGCTTCCAGTAGACTAGCAAAAGTGGGGTAGCGTACGTTGCTCATCACCCTTCAGATTTCCAGATCAAGACCAGCCTCAAACCTGGTCACTTTTCTTTCCTCGGTATCCACCTGATGAGGCGAGAACAAACTTAGCCTCGTGAACTCTACCGCATACTGGGACACAGACTTTGTCCCCTGAATCAGTGTCATGAACTTTGCTTCCAGTCTTCGGCGTTCATCAGCCGGACAATATTGCTGAGTGACAACTTCAGTGAACTCAGCCCATGTCATCGCAGAGACTTTTTCCAGAGTTAACGCATTCACCATCGAGTTCCACCACATTACTGCATCTTTGGTGAACATTGCAGTAGCGAACAGAACCATATCCTTCTCAGCACAATCGCTGATTCGGAATGTCCGTTCTGTGGCTGTTATCCATTCCAGAGCGGCAACAGCATCACCCAGTCCATTGAACTCGACTGCTCCATTTCCCTTAAAGTCTTTAAACCGACAACCTCTGGGCTTGTTAGATGACCCAGTATTGTCATCTTGTTCGTCATTGTTTCCCTCTCTTTCCTTATTCTTTCTCTTATCATCTCTTCTCTTAGCTTCGGCCTCATCTCGAGCCCGAAACTAATCTTGTATCATCCGATTTTGCTCAGCCATCATGGCTAGCATCATTTCTCTTGTTTCTTCAGGTGTCATTCCTCCTCCAGACATGTTCTGAAATATGAAACAATATAACTTATTTAGTAACATGTCATTTATTTAAAGACACCACCCAATTGTCCCGTATGATAGTCAATTTCCTATGATTACTAGATCGTAACCTATCTTAGTTCAAATCATTACTTAAAATCACTACATATCATCACTTAATGTTTGATACCAAGACCTCACGGACACTTGAATCTCAAACTACTGCTTTGATACCATCTCGATGTGACACCCTTGCCACAATAACCACCATTCACAATACACCCAGGATTAATCACCAACATACAATTTACATAATGATCTGATATCTTAATTAAAGTGCGGAAGCATTAAAGTACATAAATTAAAATAATACAAGTTCGTCAAACATCCTACGGTGCTACAAGGTTACATGTCTAAGTCTACATACTCAAAAGTATTACAATCATCCCAAATTTATTACAACAACATTCCATAATTCTGTTACCAAGATAAACAGTAGATAACTTCAAATCACTTCGACTGATGACTTAGCTAGACGGTCCCGCACATTTCCCTTTCCCTGTAAAAAGTCAACAACTGAGGGGTAAGCGAATGCTTAGGTCGTGTTTGGTTCGTGGATTTCGCAGGATTTCGAAGAATTTGCATTTGAAATACCTTGAAATACCGCGTTTGGTTCGCGGATTTCATCAAGGATTTTAAATCCCGGTATTTTTAAAATCCCACCTCCCTTTGTTATTGAAAAACCCGGCTCCCCCCCCCCCCTATCTTTTCAAATCCCATCTCACTTGCATTTGCCACTTTACAATTTTACCCCCATAAATTAATAAACCCTACCCACCCATGTAAAATCATCAGCCGCCTCCTTCCTTCTTCCTTCTTCCTTCTTCCGTCTTCCTTTGCATTTCTAGAACCGCAACCGATTCCTTCCTGAAACTGCAACCGATTCCTTCTCTTTCTAGAACATATAGGTACGTATTTCTTCCTCTCTTTTCTCGCACAGATATGTTTCTCCCTTCCTGGTTCCTTCTTCCTCTCGGCTGCGGTGATGATTATGTTTCGAAAATGTTTCCGATTTTGAAACAACTGAATATGTATCTTATACGAATATATGTTTATGTTTCTGATTTCGAACAAATATGTTTATTCGATATATGTTTCTGTTCCAGGTTTAGTTTCTGTTTCTGCTTTCGATATATGTTTCTGTTCCAAGAATATATATGTTTCTGTTTCTTATACGAATATATATATGCAAAATATGTTTCTGTCATAAGAATATATATGTATATATATATATATATATATATATACATATATATATATATATATATATGCAAATATAATATATATGTTTTTGTTTCTGTCATACGAATATATATGTTTCTTGTTCTGTCATACGGATATATATATATATATATATGCAAATATAATATATATGTTTCTGTTTCCAGGAATATATATATGTTTCTGTTTATGAGAGGACAAGTGATATGGCATAAGTTAGTGTGCTGTCGTAGAATGTTTAGATTTGATTGAATTTATTTTTATTGAATTTTGATTGAATTTAGATTTCATATGTTGAGATATGTTCTTTATGAAATTAAAAGGAAATTACTTGTTAATTGATCTTTTATATTGATTTTTGTTGCAAGAAATGGCGCGCCTTAGTTTAACCACACGCCAACGCAAAGAAAAGAGAACGGAAGATGATAATAATTTGCTAGAATCGTGTTATGTACTCAGTGTTGTTGTAGTCATATTTTTTTTATCTTTTTCGATGTTGTTATTCAAAAGGAGAAACAAATCTAGAATTCGAAGTACCTCATCAAAGGTAGATCGATACCAAATATTGCATAGGATTATTTATGAAAGTGATGCCATGGCCATATCCCAAATTAGGATGAATCAAAGATGTTTTACAAAATTGTGTAACATGCTTGAAACACTAGGAGGGATACGAGCAAGTAGGAACATTGGTGTCGATGAACAAGTTGCGATTTTTCTTCACATTATTGCTCATAACGTTAAGAATCGGGTTATAATATGTCATTTTCATCGTTCGGGAGAAATCATTAGTAGAGATTTCACTCGAGTTTGCAATGCGGTTATAAGATTGCATTCACATTTGCTTAAGAAACCGGAACCCGTTCTTGAAAATTCTACCGATCCAAGATGGAAGTGGTTTAAGGTATATACATATTTGTTTAAGTTTTTTTTTTCATAAGGTATATACATATTATTAAGAACTATCTATTTTAATGACCCATTTTGTTTTAATTGATTTTAGAATTGTTAAGGAGCTTTAGATGGAACATACATAAAGTGCTTAGTACCACTTGAAGATAAACCTAGATATAGAACAAGGAAGAATGATATTGCAACAAACGTATTAGGGGTGTGTTCCCAAGATATGCAATTTATCTACATATTAACTGGATGGGAAGGGTCGGCAGCTGATGGTAGATTTCTTCGAGATGCTCTTCTTAGGCCACATGGATTGAAAGTTCCAAGACCGGGTATGTAAATAGATATCAAAACTAAAATTTAAAAGTGTGATAGTGAAATAACTACTATACTTTATTATCATTAGGTTATTACTTGGTTGATGTCAGATACACAAATGGAGAAGGCTTCTTAGCCCCTTATAGAGGTCAAAGGTATCATTTAAATGATTGGCATGATGGACACCAACCTGTGACGGTCAAAGAATTTTATAATATGAAGCATTCATCTGCAAGGAATGTTATCGAAAGGTGTTTTGGGATCTTGAAGGCTAGATGGGGGATTTTAAAAGATAACTCGTATTATCCTATTAAACTAAAAAACAAGATTATTATGGCATGTTGCCTCCTTCATAACTATATTAGACAAGAAATGCCTATAGATCCATTTGACAATGAAATGGAATTGGACGAAGGTACCGGAGATGTTGGACTTGAAGAAGGGGATAATATCAAATTCAATTGGTACTTCAAATGAGTGGACGTCATTTAGAGATTCTTTAGCTCAATCTATGTTTGAATCATGGACGGATTCACATTAATAATACTAGCATCTTGTTGGTTTGTTTGTTTGTAATGACACTTGAATTATTTGTTTGTAATGACATTTAAATATTTGGTTTGTAATGACCCTTGAATTGTTTGTTTGTAATGACACTTGAATTGTTGTTTTGTAATAAAACTTGAATTGTGGGTTATAATGACATTTAAATATTTGGTTTGAATATTGATTATATAGGTATGACGAGCCAAATAAGGCACTATCGACCATGGACCACCATTGAAGAAGCAAAGCTTGTTGAGGCTTTGGTGAACATGGTTAATGAAGGTGCATTTAAAGCCGACAACGGTTTTAAATCGGGTTATTTACAACATTTGGAACAAGTGCTAAACAAAACACTACCAAGTTCCGGCTTATTAGGTAAGCCACATATAGAATCAAAGATAAAAGTCATGAAGAAAGATTGGCAAATTGTTCATGATATGATTAGTGGCTCTAATACTAGTGGATTTGGGTATGATGTCGTAACCCATTGCGTGATTGCCGAACCCGATGTTTGGGAGTCGTATCTTAAGGTACATTATATATTTGTTGTTGTTTTTATGTCTTCAAAAAGTTTCATAACGTTTACTTTTTAATTTTATGGTATGTAATAGGTTCATAAAGGAGCCTCAAAATGGAAAAACAAACTGTTTCCTCATTATGAAGACTTGTGTGTTGTTTTTGGAAAAGATCGGGCCACCGGAAATGGAGCTCAAGATTGTATGGAAATGGAAGAAGATGCGAACAAAGAAGAATAAATGCAACAATTATTTGACGAGTCCGATGATAATATTGAATCTAATCAAATTCCACGTAGTCGTTCAAGTGTGCCGCAAGAGGTAACATCAAAAGGTAAGAAAAGGAAAAGCCAAGTAGATCCATTTATTGACGTATTTCAAGATGCAGTTAACTTTCTTGGAGAGGGACTTAATAGTATGTCAAAAAAGATGGGTAAGGGTGTAGAACGAGAAGAAGAGTTTGACAAGCAACGTTCCATGATCACAAAGGAAATATCAAAGATTCAATCATTGACTCGGACCGAGAAGTTCAAAGCATGTGAAAAGTTACGATCCAATGTTGAAAGGATGAAGTTTTTTTGGGATTTAGACGACGAAGCGGAAAGGGAGGAATACGTGAGGTATATTTTGGAGAGTTAATTTAACTTGGTATGTAGTCTTATGGTGAATATTTTGGTGACTTTTGGTAGAAACATTCTTGGTACGTAGTCTTTTTGGTGAAATCTTTTGGTGACTTTTGGTAGAAACATTAACTCGGTATGTAAGCTTTTGGTGAATTATTTTGAGTTCTATTTTGGGGTCAATTAACTTGGTAGAAACACACTTTGGTTGTGAGGAATATGTAATCTTTTGATTCTATATTTAAATTAATGATATTGATAGAATTATGAATTAATTGTTGACTATCGACTTGTTTGTAATTTTTTTCATTTAAAAGATGTAGTATGAATAAATGATTTATAATTAATTAATAAATTTGTTATATTAAAGTAAAATTAAATTATTTATAATTGTATTAACAAATCATTCAAGAAATAAACAAACTAAAAAATAAAAATACATAACTGAAGGGTAATTATGTCATTTCTCAGGTAAACATTCCAAATCCTTTGACAGATTTGCAAAACAAACAGGATTTCAGAAATGCAAATCCTGATAAATCTTGCAAACCAAACGTCTGCCAGCATTTAAAATCCTGATAAATGAAAATCCCAGACAATGCAAATCCTCTGACAGAATGCAAATCCCACAAAAGAAATCCGCGAACCAAACGCCCCCTTAGTGAATACCAAATGATTTTACACATTCTGCAAATCCTTATGATGCCACCCAGAGTAACCGTGGTAACACATACCGTATACTCCACACGTACTCAAAGTACGCAAACCCGAGTCGCAGCTCCTTCGAGTTGACACTCGGCATAAGGAAAACCAACCATCTGAGGCAGACATTACATCGGCGATGACTTACTGTCTATCCTGACCACAGAGGTGTCAAACTCTTGGTCATATAGCACAGTAACATCAGAGTACAGATGCGACCACGCAGGTCCATCAATAGGATGCACAACAAATGAATGGACATGCAACAAGTATGAATGTGCATCAACATATACGCAAGTTAGTAGAGTGCCAAACGATAATGAAACAACATGCCTCAGCAGGCAAAGCAAACATAAAGCAGATGCAGACATGTTAAAAAATCAAAGGTACTCACAGTGGGTGCGTTAGTTAACTTCAAGTTATCTTATTTCTCTTCGGGATTTCAACCGGACTCAAAAGTACCCCACTGTGGGTTAAACAACACCACAAGGGACCTGTTACATTTCCATACGGAAAAACATATCACATACATGTTCGAGTATCAATTTGTAGAATTATAAGTGTTACAACGATTTGAATCGACATCCGAAACTCACGTTTGAATCTCATCATTTGAGGTATTATTAATCCCAATTAACCCTCCCTTATTTACCTTATTATGCTACAAAAAGTATCTCAAAAGTGTGTTTGATTGTCCATAAATCCGGGTCCTTAATAACCCATCCGAGTTACACATGTATAGCATAGAACTCGCCGAGTTCCCACAGAACTCGCCGAGTTCATGTCCGAATTTCGGATTCTTGGGCCGGATTTCGGACCCATCCAAATTGTGTTGACCCATCCGAATTCGGGTCTATCCGAGTTTTGGTTCTTTATTTTATTTCGGTCCAATATAATTTCGGGTCTCATCCGAATTCGGGTCCCAACCGAATTCGGATCCAACACTTATGAATTTTTGAATTTGTTCATCTGTTCTTGGGAACTCGCCGAGTTCCCCCATAGTACTCGCCGAGTTCACTTGCAGAAATGCAGGTCGCAACTTACGGATTTTAAGTAAAAATTTCCAAAACTTAAATCTAACAACATGCAATCCATACATTCGATATATTACTATATATTGAGTGTTTTTACATCATTTTCCCCATCAATAACATTCTAATTCGTCCAAAAATGACCAAAATTGAGCATTTTTCTCAAGAACATAAAAACTATTAAAAAGTCAGATTTCTAACCTTTTTGGCCGAATTAAGTGACGATTCTTGCTTTTGAACCTTCAAGGATGTTCAACTATTGATTTCCAACTGATATAACATACATGCATCACAAATTTTTCAGATTTAAAATCTGAATTTTATACATCTTATTCTCAAAATAAACCCCAAGAAGATAAATCATGTTCTTACCTTAATTTCCACTTGAATCTTGTTAATATTCAGATGTAATCCACGAATTTCTTTCCTCAAATTCGAAATTCAGCAGAATGTTTGAGAGAATTGTGTGTGTGTGTATTTTGATATGAAGATGAAATGGCAAAAGAAAGAGATCAAAAGTCTTTTATTCCAAAGTTTCGGCTATTGACACTTTTAGCCCCTCAACTTATCCGGTTCCATTAAATACTGATTTTCATCATAATTTTCATCACTAAGATTCATAATTCATCATACTTAATAACTAAAATTGAAATTCTCAATTTTCTTAATTTCTTAGAATAGCAACCAACTTTTTAAATATCCAAATACATAAAAATCTTTCGAAATCCAACTTAATTATACAAAAATACATCTAATTATCCAATTACAATAAATTAAATCCAAGGATGTTACAGCCTTGATCTTTGCGGGGTCGACTTGGATTCCTTTACTATTGATCACGTGACCGAGGGATTTCACCTCTCTTAGCCAAAAGTCAAACTTAGAAAGCTTGGCATATAGTTGTTCTTTCTCCAACAACTACAAAATCAGTCTTAAATGTTGTTCGTGCTCCTCCTTGTTTCGTGAGTAGATTAAGATATCATTCATGAAGACAATCACGAATTTGTCTAAATATGGTTTGCACACCCGATTCATGAGGTCCATGAATATTGTTGGGGCATTGGTTAATCCAAATGGCATTACTAGGAATTTATGATGATCTTAACGGGATCTAAAGGCTGTCTTCGGAGTATCTTCCTTGCGGACTTTAACCTGATGATAACCAGACCTCAAGTCGATCTTCGAATAGAAGCTTGATCCTTGGAGTTGGTCAAACAAGTCATCAATCCTTAGGAGTGGGTACCGGTTCTTTTAGCTTATTTAGCTCCTGGTAATCGATGCACATTCAGAAGGTTCCATCCTTCTTCTTTATGAACAATACTGGAGCTCCCCAAAGTGAGGAACTTGGTTTAATAAACCCTTTATCTATGAGCTCCTGCAGCTGGTCGGACAACTTCCATATAACTTATGGGGCTAATCGGTATGGTGCTCGAGCCACTGGTGCAGCACCTGATTCTAGGTCGATTTGGAATTTGACTTGCCTCGATGGTGGGAGCCCATGTATGAGTTCTGGAAAAACTTTAGGGTAATCACAAATAATAGGAATATCTTTGAGCCGCTTCTCCTTCGGCTCCTTCTTAGTCAACACTTCAGGGTCCTAATGCTGGAGATGATGCTTACTTTGGTACTTCTTGCTTTGCCTTGGACAGTAAGGACCATCTTATCGGCTAAGGGTATGTGAACTGTCTTCTTGTTGCACACTATTTCCGCACGGTTTTTCGATAGTCAATCCATGCATATGACCACATCACAACTCCCCAGTTTGATGGGCAACAAGTCTATTTCAAAGAGTTGGCCTACTAATTCTAAGGAGCATCCTCGACTTATAATATTTGTCTTAAGCGTCTTACTATCATCAACCTCAATAGCATAAGTGGCACTTAATGGCGTAAGAATGACATTTATCTGTTCAGTAAACTATAAAGCTCCTATCAACACAGGTATCAAATAGTAGAAATGCATAAGTGGTATCTAATGGGGTAAGGGGATAAGTCTATGGGTTCTCAAATTTCTTAGGCAGATAGTCATAGGTTTATCTCCTCATACGTAGAGTTGTAGTTAAAACTTAATTCTTCATTAAAGTTCTTGATACCTAATCTTTGTACATGATATGGTCGGGATTTTCTGATAAATTTTTAAGCCTTACATACCTAAACATACATCCGATAGTAAAACCTAGAGAAATACTATAAAATGGTAGAAGGGTACTAAGTATGAGATGCCTCCGAGGTTTTCTCGTACTCCAGAGCATTAAGTCGTTGGGTTAGTTCTGCATTGCGGGCTTTGTGCTCTGCGAGGTGCTGTCACGATTCGTCGATTCCGTCTTGTTGAATCGACTGGGCATTCTGGTTGGCCCAAGGTATATTAGTGGCTTGTATTGTCTCCTGCTTAATCCTTGCAAAGATCTCACCGACCTTCTGGTGGATTTGTCGAAATTGGAGGTCATGTCTAGCGGCTCTCGCCACCAACAAAGGCACCGTTTGTTGCGTAGGTTCATGGGTAAGTGTCGGCACTTGAGAAGAAGATGATGTTCCGACTTCTAACTGGCTTGGGATCCCTTCCTCGTTTCTCCATTCTTGGAGAGTGTGAGACATCCGTCCCCACTGTCTTACGTTTTCTCGTCGCTACTGTGGCGGGCTTGGCTGATGGGCAGGTACCGGGATAGACTCCTGTTCTGCCAGTCACACCCTTTTCCAAGGGATGAACTTTCTCAATGGTCCATTGGGATGGCTTCTGAATAGGGTGTAGGATGGAATACGTGGTGGTGATGGTGGAACAATTTGTGCTGTAGGGCCACAGTTGCCCTCCTCTTGTTCTGACGGGTCCTCTTCCTCGTCATTGATTCGGTCTGGGTGGGTTTCCGATCCAAAGTACATCTCAGTGTCATTTTGGCTTTCCTGGCCAACAGGTGAGTACTCGTCCTCAGGGTCAGAGAGGGTACAACTGTATTGTTTAACATGTTTCTGTCATTAGGGTCCATACATATGTTCACAGTTGTTGAAGTAATAAAGTTTAGTTTTTCTAAAAGTTATAGTCTAGAGTACTAATGCAACCTAGTTCACTATAACCTGGCTCTGATACCAATATTTCACACCCTGCTAACCTCGGTTTGCAGCGAGGCGTGACGAGTGCGGAAGCGTAACCATAACCAATAGAACGACCACTATATGAACGTTTTCAGAAAAATACATTGATAAAACTTTAAAATAGTTAGATTGTTTACATAGCCCGAATTAAATGAAGAGTAGTTTGCAAGTTACAGAGATTTAGTTGGTTTACATAAACCATCATGCAACCAAAGCTTAATTAAATGAGTTTGC
The DNA here is from genome assembly GCA_020465985.1 of Centrapalus pauciflorus. Classification (NCBI taxonomy): domain Eukaryota; kingdom Viridiplantae; phylum Streptophyta; class Magnoliopsida; order Asterales; family Asteraceae; genus Centrapalus; species Centrapalus pauciflorus. The sequence continues at coordinate 21,016 of JAANYP010000633.1, read as the reverse complement.
CCTGTGCAGTATCCCCGACTGTGATACCGTGTGTTAAATATATATGCATTCAGCCGTTAGCCGATTAAGACTAACCCGAATGGGGGACATGACTCCCGATAGATCTATCCACAATATATTCGCGCTTACAAATAAATGTAATTAACGCTTCATGATAAGGGCTGATGGATCCACATGTGTAGTACATATAAGAAATAAACAGTTTTGATGTCCATATGAAAATAGTGCATGTATTTCCACCCCAAAAAGATAGTGAAAATAGGGCTATGAAGACCCACCGTGAGTGCGATGGCAAAATACGAGCAAAAAATGCAAATTCGCGTTGTAGGGTGATAAAACCGGATGTGTTTAACCGAGTCCTAAATGATATAAGGGACTTAATAACTCCCATATATGATAATATGTATGTATAATGAATTCTATGTTTTAAATCATCCAACATTACAAGTTTATAAATAAAACACACTTAAAACGTCAAGTTTATATATATATATATATATATATATATATATATATATATATATATATATATATATATATAATTATCCAGCTTTTTAAACGTTTTTCGGCCTACTTTGAGGCTGTTTTTAACCAAGCTCCAAAACGATTTAGGCTTTGGTTTTCTTAGACATAAAACTACTATACACAAAGAATTTTTAAAGTCAAGAACAGACATTTTTCGAGTTGCTTAGGTTGGGGAAAAAGCTCATTAAAAACCCTATGTTGGCCATTTTTGAGCTGTCAAACTTCCAGGTTCCCAAATATTATTTGGGGGTTCTAAAGTCCATATTAAATTATGAAAACCTCCAGATTTTGAGTTAAGACATAGATCTAACTTTCAAGACAAGAATCAACTCATTTCGTTAAGTTATGAATTAATTGTGATTTTTTAAAATCGACGTAATATTTCTGCCGAAAATCCGAATTTACATAACTTGAACAACTCGTGATTCTTGTTGTTTATTCAAAAACTACTTGTATAAAAGGTTATAAAACACATTTATATAACTTGTTTTCATAATATTTACACTTACATGATATATATTTGAAGAAAACAACTTAAAAACAAAATTAGTGATTTATAAACTTGAGTTTTTATGAAATTTGTTGTTGTTGGTGATTATATATATTATGCAAGACTTATATAAATATAAGATGTTATGAGTTAGTATTTACTTACTTTAAGGTATTAGGAGAATAGAAATGAGTAGAAGTTGAAACTTTTGAAAGAGTTGCACCAAAAACTTCCTTCCAAACTTGAAGAACAAAAGTTGCAAATGTTGCCTTTTCACCTTGCCCTTTGGCCGGATTTCAAGAGGGAGAGAAAGAGGATTTTTGTTGTTTAGATGGTGTGGAAATGAAGTGAAGATGAGTTCTATATTTATAGAAGAGAAAATGTGGTGAAATGATGAAAGAGATGGAGGTGGAGTGCACCTTTTAGCAAAATGATTGTGTTTAAAGTTGATTTTGATGGTGAATGGGTTTTGTAATAAAAAATTGAAGTCAACCTCTAGTATATGTACTATGAGGCTGGCCATAGGGTGTATTTCCATGTATTTTTCTATTTTTTTTGTATAAATGTATTTAGAATGTATTCTTGTATTTTCCTTTTTTTGTAAATTCATAAATACTTTTGGAATGCATTTATTTGATGAATTGTTTTAGTCTTGCATAATTAATGTTAAGTAAGTGTATTAGTGTATGATTAGTGTCACTAATCATAATTTAATTATGTACTTGGTTGAATTAATCCATTGTATCGCAAGTCGATCGGATTAATTAATCAATCGATTCATCGCACCGATGAAATTGTTTCTAATTGAATTGAATTTCCTTATGAACTTTGTTATTCACTTTGATTAACTGCTAATGACCCACTGATTAGGTTATAAGTGGCTAGTAAATACTGATTAGGTCATAGTTGCTAACCTGGTTTAGTGTCGGATGTTACAGCAGAACAGAGACTGAACAGAAGAACCTCCAACCCGACACGATCGCGGTCGCAATGGGCTGAGCGCGGTCACGATCAGTAGCGTGGGGGCGGGCGCGGGCTAGGGCTTTTAAGTGCGGTCCGCGATCTGAGCGCGGCCATAGGTCAAGCGCGGCCGCGATTCGGCTGGGTTGGGCCAGATTGGGTTTTGGGCCTTGGGGCCTATTTGAGGTTATTTTTTGGGGTCAATCACCAATGTTAATGATTATGGGATATCTGGGGTTTATTCGTTAAATTGGGATTAATCTGGGAAGATTTATTATGTGTTTAGGGATTGATAAAGGTAGGTGCGAGACAGATTCGGGTCAGCGTGTTAGAGACTGTGTGCGGGGTGATCTAGGTGAGTACGCGGGATCTTAAAAAGTCATGTCGCCTTGAGTCATTCAGTGTTATATTTCATATGTGTTTATATGATCTGTTTGGGCACTGCGAGCTGCACCTCAGGTATGATCTTACCTTTCTCTATATGTGATACATGTGAATGTATATTACTGTGAATGAGATCCATTATAGTGTGATCGCGGAAGCTGTGTAGCTCTGTTAACCCTGTTTAGGGTTCTCATATATATATATATATATATATATATATATATATATATATATATATATATATATGTGTGTGTGTGTGTGTGTGTGTGTGTGTGTGTGTGTGTGTGTGTGTGTGTGTGGTTGTGTTTATTGCTAGGTCGCTCCTGAGCCTATTATTCTTGCTAGCCTCCACGGGCGTGGCTTGGCCGCAGGGGGGAGGGGTTTTCCCAATTGAGATGAGTATCTCATTATGTATTGGATCTCAAGGGCCTCTGGGAAGAGGCTGATGTGGCATGGGCTATGCCAGATAGTGTAGAGATACAGTATTGCCATGTGTATGTGTGTTATGTGATTATATGTCTAAGTGCAGCGTCTAACCCTTGTGTACTCACGAGCTGCGAAGCTTACGTATTCGAGTCTTATATGTGCGTCAGGGGGAATGAAGGTAGGACCGCCAGCTCCTGAGCGAAAGTAGGAGCTTCGAGACTGTTGTCGAGAGTTCTGCATTTTGTTGGCTGTATGTGTCTTCTGTACTGTTGGGAACTTGATTAGTCATATCAGGTCTGTATGTGGATATTTGAATCCGGGTTGGGTTTTTGTGTATGCTGAGTTAGCTTCTAAACAGTGTCGTTTATGTTGTGTTAATTTTCAGTGTTTGTATAAACCTGTGACATGTGTTATGGATAATCAATGCGTTAATGCCACCTATCTATTGTAAATGAGGTGACTTTTAATCGAGTTCATAGGGTGTTACAATGGTCATTTTTAAATGTTTAAAAAAAATGATTCGTTTACTTTTATCAAAAAGTCGAAAATCAAAAGATTTCATCATAATAATCATAAATAAACAATGATATTTTCTATAATCGTAAATAAATAACTTTATTATGATTAAAAGATTCTCAATAATAATAATAACAACAACAAAATAGAGGGGAACTAAATCGAAAAGTTTTATACTTTGATGGTTTTTTACAAAATAAGTTTAAGCATGTTAACCTGTTATAACAGATTGCCGGATCATTTAAAATGCTTTAGTAGTATAAGGACTTTTCAGAAAAAAAAAATGAGGACTTAATTGAAAAGTTTTTGTACTTTTATGGTTTTTTTTGCATAATTTTCCCTTTTTTAATTTGGGTGACATGCTATCTCATAAATAACCATTTTTATCATATATATATATATATATATATATATATATATATATATATATATATATTGAAGTGTTCTTTTGAGAACCTTAAATATAATGAGAACCAAAGAACCATTTGTGGTCATTAGATCTAGAAGATCTATTGCCGAAAATTTTCAAATGACACTTTTGTAATTATTTAGAAGTTTGATAGTGGGGAATCTTAAAAATGTGTGCAAATGGTATTTTTTGAAAGAAAAAATATGCCTTTCTTTTTCTCTCTCTTCCGTTTTTTCATTTTCATTTTCTCTTTCTTTTATTAGAATTGATTTTTATAGCAAAAAAAACCTTTTTTTTAAAAAAAAAATTTTCTATATAGAAATTTATTTATCTGCTACAATTTAACATATTTTATATAGAAATATTATGTATCTATATAGAATATTATATAATTCTATATCTTTTTTGTAGATTAACATTACTATTCATAATCTATATAGAATGTTATGTTTCTTATGCATATTATATATTTTTATGTTTCTTATACATTTCTGTATTCATTTTATGTAGATATACATTACTATCCATAATTTATGTAGAATGTTACATAGAATGATATGTAAGATATATAGATATAACAATAACAAATAAACTAGTAAATGTATTCTATGTATTTTATCATGTATTTTATGTAGAGTATTACGAACTCTATGTAGAGTATCGTGTGTTTTGTGTAGAGTATCGTGTGTTTCGTAGAGTATCCATAGATTATTTATTCTATATAGAAACAACAATAACTAATTAACCAGTACAACAATAACAATATTCTACATAGATACAAACTAGCTACAATCAATTCTGTATAGAATACTATTTATTCTATATATGGTATCATATATTCTAAATAAAAATACAATCCAAATCTACATAGAATACATAAAGACTCAAACCATTAAAGACAAAACCATTAGGAACCAGAAACCCCAACAAACAAATAAACGTAATCTATGTAGAATATTATGTATTTTATGTAGAGTATCACGTATTTTATATAGAGTGTCACGTATTCTATGTAGAACGTCGGGTAATCTATATAGAATATCACAGACGAATGGAACTTAGAAAAAAGGAAGATTTCATTTTGACATTTTATCAAACACTTGGTATGAAACTTATACAAAATACACCAAAAACATAATTTTTAAACAAAAAAACATTCAAATCTTGTGAATCATATACAAAAAAAATTTTAACAAAAAAGATAAATCTAACTATTACATTTATTTTAGATCTAAAATCTTACAAAGGATCTCTTCCAAATCATCGTTTTTTGACCATTGGACTTCCAAATCTTGAGATATATAAAGGAGGAAAGAAAGAGAGTGGATGATGACGGTTGGTAGTGGCGGTGGTGGCAGCGGCAGTTGGTGGCAATGACGGTGGCGATTCTTGATGTTGAGAGGGAAGGAGGAGGGAGAGAGAAAAGGGGGCTGAGTTCTTTAGATGGAAAGTAAATTGAGAGTGGGTTGCGGAGAGAGGGATGACTAATGGTTTTTAGGGTTTAATGGTAGGTTCTCAGGATATTTAAGGTTCTCAAAAGAACTCATCCATATATATATATATATATATATATATATATATATATATATATATATATATATATATATATATATGTATATATATATATATATGTATATATATATATATATGTATATATATATATATATATATATGTTTAGGTTCAAAAGAGTTCCTTTAAAAATCCAGGGTACCAAGGGTACCCATCCAAAACCACAAGATTAAATAAATCAATGGTTGTGATCAAAAAATGAAACTCCATGCGCGTCCCCTTTTTTTTAGCTGCAATGGTATTTTTGTAATTACAGCGATCATTCACATGCATATAAATTGATTATTCACATTACTTAATTATTCATTCACAACATTAATTTGATCATTCACAAGAATTATTTGGCTATTTACACTTATTTAATCATTCACAACATTTATTTGATCATTCACAATAATTATTTGACTATTAACACTTCTTGTATAATTATTTGATCATTCACATTACTTAATTGACCATTCACATTACTTAAATGATCATTCACATTACTTAATTGACAATTCACATTACTTAAATGATCATTCACATTACTTAATTGACCATTCACATTACTTAAATGATCCTTCATATTACTTATTTAATCATTCACATTACTTAATTGTTCATTCACAACACTTATTTGATCATTCACAAGAATATTTAACTATTTATAATTTTTTTACACTTATTTGATCAATTACAATAATTATTTAACTATTTACACTTCTTTTATAATTAATTGATCATTCACATTACTTAATTGATCATTTATATTATTTAATTGATCATTCACAACACTTATTTGATCGTCACATTAATTATTTGACCATTCACAATAATTATTTGATTATTTACAGTTCTTCTACACTTATTTACCATTCACAATAATTACTTGACTTCTACACTTATTGGATCATTCATAACACTTTTATTATCATTCACAACACTTATTTGATCATTCACAATTCTTCTACACTCATTTGATCATTCACAACACTTATTTGATTCACAAGAATTATTTGATCATTCATAGTATTTATTTGATCATTCACATTAATTATTTGATTATTTATAATAAGTTTAGAAAAAGTGTGAATGATCAAATCAATGTTGTGAATGATCAAATAAGTGTAGAAGATGTGTAAAGTCCAATAATTATTGTAAATGATGAAATAAATACTGTAAATGGTCAAATAATTCATGTGAATGATCAAATTAGTGTTGTGAATAATTAATTAAGTAATGTGAATGGTCATTTAAGTAATGTGAATGCTTAATTAAGTAATGTGAATGATCAATTAAATGATGTGAATATATATTTAATTATGTGAATGGTCAATTAAGTAATGTGAATGATCATATAATTATAAAAGAAGTATAAATAGTTAAATAATTATTGTGAATGATCAAATAAGTGTACAAGAAGTATAATTAGTTAAATAAGTGTTGTGAACGATCAATTAAGTGATGTAAATGGTTAATTAAGTAATGTGAATGATCAATTAAATAATGTGAATGATCATTTAAGTAATGTGAATGGTCATTTAAGTAATGTGAATGGTCAATTAAGTAATGTGAATGATCAATTAAATAATGTTAATGATCATTTAAGTAATGTGAATGGTCAATTAAGTAATGTGAATGGTTAATTAAGTAATGTGAATGATAATTTAAGTAACGTGAATGATCAATTAAGTAATGTGGATGGTTAATTAAGTAATGTGAATGATCAATTAATAAATGTGAATGATTATTTAAGTAATGTGAATGGTCAATTAAGTAATGTGAATGCTCATTTAAGTAATGTGAATGGTCAATTAAGTATTGAAGAATTGTGAATGGTCAAATAAGTGTTGTGGATGATCAAATAAGTGTTGTGAATGATCAAATATGTGTACAAGAAGTATAAATAGTTAAGTAAGTTTTGTGAATGATCAATAAGTAATGTGAATGGTTATTTAAGTAATGTGAATGATCAATTAAATAATGTGAATGATCACTTAAGTAATGTGAATGGTCATTTAAGTAATGTGAATGGTCAATTAAGTAATGTGAATGATCAATTAAATAATGTTAATGATCATTTAAGTAATGTGAATGGTCAATTAAGTAATGTGAATGGTTAATTAAGAAATGTGAATGATCATTTAAGTAATGTGAATGATCAATTAAGTAATGTGAATGGTTAATTAAGTAATGTGAATGATCAATTAACTAATGTGAATGATCATTTAAGTAATGTGAATGGTCAATTAAGTAATGTGAATGCTCATTTAAGTAATGTGAATGGTCAATTAAGTGTTGAAGAATTGTGAATGGTCAAATAAGTGTTGTGGATGATCAAATAAGTGTTGTGAATGATCAAATATGTGTACAAGAAGTATAAAAAGTTAAATTAGTTTTGTGAATGATCAATTAAGTAATGTGAATGATCAATTAAGTAATGTGAATGATCAATTAAATAATGTGAATGATCACTTAAGTAATGTGAATGGTCA
>JAANYP010000633.1:0-13201 GCA_020465985.1 Centrapalus pauciflorus | reverse complement strand
ACCCTTATCCTTTAATCTAACCACCACCTACCTATACCTATTGACCCTACCTTACCCTACCCCACCCCACCAACCCCATCCTACCCCTCCCCCTCCCCCACCCACACCACCCCATCACATCACATCACATCCCACCCTACCCTAACTACATATACCCAACAATGATAACTATCAAACGCTACCTAGCTACACGAATCCATCATATCATACTCTACCGTACCTACCACCCTCTACCTACCATACCTACCCATCTTAGCCATCCCCACCCCAACCTAACTAAACATCGTATCTTACTTTCGTCCATCCTACCTCAACTATATCTACATATACATACTAACCTCATGATCCGTCGCAAATTCCGTCACAAGATCCGTCGCTGATACTCATTTTTCTAGTAGTGTGTAACTTGTATACTCAATTATATTGGGTTTGAATTAACTATAAAATAAATATTTTTTATTTTAAATCTAATTTTTTAAATAATAAACATATAGAGATTCATTTATGATTGTCTAATAAAATTTATTCGTCAACTACATAATAGTGATCAAATGTTTATAAAATCTGTAAACTAAATTGATTATCATACAAAAATATTGAATTTATTGTTTCAAATGGGTGATGAAAATAAAACAACAATTAAAATATAGTTATAGACAAGAGTGAAAAAATTTATTATTTTTTTGAAGGTTAATTATGTATATCCTCATATCAAGGGTTTTAATATATATTTTATACGATTTCCAGGGCCAGCCCTATAGGGGGGCCACGTGGGCTACGGCCCAGGGCATCAAACATCGAGGGGAATTGATTTTTCGGCCCGATAAGTAATATATTAAGCTTTGTTTTGCTATTTAATATTCATGTTTAAAAATTAAAAAAACAGACCAAAAGAACACGAACGATGGTATGTTCATGTTTGTTCGTTTAAGTTTAACCGAACAAATAGGCGAACACGAACATAAATGAACATGATATTTAATAGTTAATGTTCGTTCGTTAAGGAATTTATATTGTATGTGTTTGTTTATGTTCATTTGTTTAACTCATAATCGAATGGTAAACAATTGTTAAATGAGCATAAACGAGCGAAAATAAATGAACATTTAAACGAAGACAAACGAACGAACATAAATAAACAATTAAACATATTATAAAACAAATGAACATGAATTGGACAAACGAAGCTAGTGTTCATGTTTGTTTATTTAATTAAACAAACACAAATTTGTGTTCATGTTCATTTCGTCGTTCGTTAAATAAATGAACGAATATAAACGAACTTTCCGCTGAACGGTTCACGAACGGTTCCACCGCAAAATCTATCTCTCGCTCTCCGATATTACTCAGATTCAATCCACCTCTCGCTCTCCGATATTCCACCACAAAATCTATCTCTCGCTTCGCATGTCTGCTCTCTATTTCATCTCTTGCTTCTTTTGAAACCATTATCTTACATTGGCCTTCAATATTTGAAAGACTTCATAAAAATCCCTATCGATTTCTCAAATCAGTCACCTTTGCAATCACTTAGTTGATTTAGTTGCTTCTCCGATTCATCATCGACTTGGATTTCACTTGCTTCAACAAATAAATCAACAAAAGGATTGATGCCTACTTTCTCCAGGTTTCACATCTACATTTACTTTTATTTCGTTTTAGGGTTTTGTTTGAAAATTTGCTCATGCCTCTTGATTTCCTTCTTGAGAGCAATATACACTTCACCAGTTGCACTTTTATTGCTTGAAATCGATAAGTTGCTTTTTCCATATACTATAATAGAGTTCATCATCGATTTGGACTTCCATTGGTTGAAGCCCATTTGTGCTTCTCTTGCTTTTCACGATTTCTTAAATTATTCAGGGAAAAAAATGTGTTATTGAAGTCATGTGTGATGATGTTCTTGGATGAAATTGAATATTTTATAAGGAAAACCTATTTAAGATTTTTCATACGAGAATGTTGCAAATTATCTGAACATCAATTTGAGAAATTTAATCTGCTTGACAATAAATATGAAAAATAATTATGTTAATGGAGGAGTATAGACAAGCTAAAAGTGTTGTTTGTCCTTTCTGCTAATGGTTACTTACTGTTTTAATTGATTCCTCCCCCCCCCCCCCCCCCCCCCTCTTTCTTCTCTGGAGATTTGATTCTTATACTTCTTTTTTGATAAACCCATATGAGAGTCCTTTCAATTTTTGTTGTATGTGTCTGTTGAAATCCCATCAGTTTTTCACTGTAATCTGTTTGAGAAGATTGACACTGTTTTATGTAGCGTTAATAAATTAACTACTTACTCTTTGCACGTGTGCAGTTACGACCCCCCTTGAGTGTTTGTGAAAAGTCCTCTGAGAAAGATTTCAAAAATGAGCAACCTAAAGCCCACTACTAGAAAAGATTGACACTGTCTTTTGGTTTTGTTTATTAGAATGTAAGTTCTTTTAATATCTTTAATGGTTATATATATAATTAATAATGTGCATTTTAGTGGTATGTAAGGTTTATCGAGTTTGTATCATGTGGTGAATTGTTTATAAAAATGGGTTATTAATATGGTGAATTATTTTAATCTGGTCCAAGATTCGTCGCCAATTAAGGTTTGTATCATCCATATGAGGAAAATAACCCGTCCTTAGTAATCCATTGAAGACACATGGTGTTCAGATTATACTTACGGATGATAAGGTATCATTATAAACTTATATATATTTGGATGATCTGACACTCAAGTACTTACATATGATAAGGAAACTACCCATCTTCAATAGTCCTACACTAAAGTATGTAAATCAAGTTGCATATCATATTGCACTGGTTGGAGTTTCTTTTTTCTTCTTGGAATCAAAGAAGGTATTGATTATTAGGTTAACAGGCTTTTCTATTGAACCATAATGTTGATGCCTAGGTAATCCGTAGTCTTCTTCACACCAGACTGCTGGGCTTGGGATTTGGTTTAAACTTTGTTCATTATTTGTTATTTTTGTGCACTCAATTTTCGCTTAGTTTGTTCTGTAACGATAGATGAAAAAATTTTCTTTTTGGTAACATCATTTTTGGACATATGATGCTTTGATGTGCAAAATTTGTGACCCCTACTTTTATTATTGGAATTTTGCGTATATATGTCATCACCTTGGTCTCATGAATAAATTGGAATTATAATATTAAGGTGCACATTTTTTTTTTGGCTTTCCTTGTAGTATTTCTCTTATGTTGTTTGTTGATACTCATGTGGTATTAACTAATCTGTATGTTTCAAATTTACAGAAATGTTGACGTGTTGTACAGTGAAGCACTCCAGACATAGTGCGCTCATTTGTACTGCAAACATTGTCTGGCATATGTTGTAAGCCGTACTCAGGTCTGCCCTTATAATGGATACTTGCTAACAGAAACTGGTTCAAGGGTAAATTTTTTGTTATTATTCTTTATTTCTGTAAATTTGTTACTTGCCTTCTTATTATAAATTTTATGTTAAACGCTACCCCTCTTCCAGCCACTCATGGAATCCAGCATATCTCTGGCAGAACCCATTGGGAAACCCACTGTACATTGCCTCTATCATAGGAGTGGCTGCGTGTGTGAGACGTCCTCATGAATTAATGATATAATTGTAATCTCCAGGATCGACTAACAACCCAATGAGTATCATAATAATTGAAATTGAGTACTTAAATCAGAGTTAAGCAAATCCACACTAAAGAAATGAAAGTAAATGTCTACAGTGTTTAAGTCTAGCTATTACATCATCATAATTGTTTTAATAGTAACAAATTCCCAGCCCCAAAGCTACATCGTCCATGTACCAATTAGCTTCTAAGGTCACCGAGATAAGAATTTGATTGCTTAAGATGAAGGTCCCGCTACACTCTTGCCTTTGCCTGTAAACAATGTGAGTCAACAGTAAGCTAAATGCTTAGTGAGATAACAGATTATGAATACAACAAATATTTCTTTACAAACAATGCTTAACCATGGGCAGTGTAAGCCCCATGTATGTGCGTACAGGCAGTGAAAGCCTCAATGTGTGTGTAAACCATGCATTGCTAGCATGGGGTTGGCAGTTCAAATGCTGATCGGGGATGTGCCGAACCTGATGGGATAAGAGTGGGATGATCAGTCCCCGACAGTGGCCTGCTGTCAGCCCCAGTCCAGGTCACATCAGATTATGAAGTAATGATCATGCAGTGCAAGCATGATGTGAATAGATGCACTTTCAAATGAACGCAAGCTACATGTGTGTTACATGTCAAGTACGAGTGTGCATCATAACAACAAATCATTTTATGAGTGCCAAATGAAGTATATGAACAATGTGAACATGCCATTGAATGTATAAACATGAATGTAAAAACAATAAATGTTCGAATGATAATCTGCAACTCACAGTGATTGGTATAGTGTGACTTGTCTCTGAATCAATGTGTGTTTTGATAACACCACAATGATCTGTAATGTAAGTGTAATAGTGAATTTGTGTCAGTAATGGCTTAAATATTGTATTCTGAAAATTAAGTGAAAATGGGTCTGAATTCGGACCACATCCGAATTCGGATGGTCCGAATTATAGATGGTCCGAATTTGGGTCTCTGGTCCGAATTTGGTGGATCCGAAATGGGTGATCCGGATTTGGTCTTGATCCGAAATTGACTAGGTCCGAAATGGGTATGGGATCCGAAATATGCTAGTGTCCGAATTCACTGTGGATCCGAAATTATGTTGGTCCGAAATAGGTGATCCGAATTCGGATGGATCATCATCCGAGTTCATACTTAGAAAATTTTCTAATATTTTCCAGAATTATGTTTTTGACCATTTTTGCATGTTTTTGAGTCTATTACTGTAAATGTGAACTTATATGCTATCATTTAACTTATATCATCATATTTGTACACCAAAACAACCCATTTGTGTCCATTTTTCTACATGTCTCGAAGAACACACACACTAAAACACACACTTAATTTCTGAAATCACACTTAGACTTCAAATCTGATTCTGAAGTTTTGTATACAACAACATACATGCTCGATTTAAACTAATCCATCATAATATATAACATGCATAAACATTTGCATCACTAATCTTAGAATTCGGTTTTCATAAAAACCGAACCAAAATATCAAAAATCCGAATTATTGAATGATGTTTACCTTAATTTGATTCTTGTAGTTGTTATAGTTCCCTAAATGCCACTTGAATCCAACTTCTTAGCCTCCAATTTAATGATCTTCAATGCTTTTGATTTCCAATTGAAGAAGAAACCCACGGTTTCTTTTAGAGAGAGAAAAGAGAGAGAATCGTGAGAGTAGAGAGAGAGTGAGATTGGAAATTATGAGCTTTAACTCCCTCTTTATTTGTCACTTTCACTTAATTGCACAATATACCCCTTACTTTGTATTTTCTTACTTAACTAATAATATGATCATGATTTAACTTAAATTGATATTATATTCATTAATACAAATAATTGAGTCTTAATAATTGCAAATTACACATAATTGAAAATTGGGATGTTACAGCATGGGCTCCACCACGCCTATACTTCGTCCGCGAAGTCATGCTGCGCTAAACAAACTTGGGTACTTAGTCTTCATGTCTTCTTCCGATTCCCAAGTGTGATTAGCTCCCCGATGATGCTTCCACTTGACCAGCACCATCCTGATCTCTTTGTTCCGTAGCTTTTTGACTTTTGTCTCCAATATGCACTCCGGTTCATCAACGAACCTTAGCCGTTCGTCAATCTTAATGTCCGAATGATCAGTCCATGGTTCCCTCTCGGGCACCAGACTCTTTCTTAAGTATCCTACGTGGAAGACCGGGTGAACTCCTGATAGTTCTTCTGGTAAGTCCAAGTGATAGGACTGATTCCCAACTCTTTCTAGTATTTTGAAGGGTCCTATGAACCGTGGTGATAACTTTCCTCGCTTAACGAATCTCGTAACTCCTTTCATTGGAGAAACCTTCAAGTAGACCCAATCATCTTTTTGAAATTCTATCGCTTTGTGTCGGCGATCATGATAGTTCTTTTGCCGATCTTGTGCCGTTTTCATGTATTACCGAATGAGTTGGATCTTTTCATTGGTTTCTTGCAATAAGGCAGGACCAGCTATTGGAGTTTCTCCTGTTTCCCTCCAACACGTTGGAGTCCTACATTTTCTTCCGTATAGAGACTCGAACGGTGCCATCTTGATAGTGGAATGGTAACTATTGTTGTAGGAGAATTCAACCAATGGGAGGTGATCGTCCCAGTTACTACCCAAATCCATGACACACGCTCTGAGCATGTCTTCGAGAGTTAAGATTGTTCTTTCACTTTGACCATCAGATTGGGGTCTATAGGCAGTACTCATTGCAATACGAGTACCAAGACCGTTTTGTAGAGCAGTCCAGAAATTAGAAGTGAATCTACTATCTCGGTCGGAGACAATAGACTTAGGCACACCATGCGTAATGACGATTTCGTTAACGTAGATCTGGGCAACACGGTCCAGTGAATAGGTTTCTCGGATTGGAATGAAGTGTGCAGATTTTGTTAATCGGTCAACGATGACCCAAATGGCATCATGTTGACGACGTGTTTTGGGAAGTTTTGTTACGAAATCCATAGTAATATGGTCCCACTTCCATTCTGGGATAGGAAGAGGTTGCATACTACCATAGGGTTGTTGGTGCTCGGCTTTGACTAGACGACATGTTCTGCACCTTTCTACGTGTTGACCGACATCTCTTTTCAACCCTGGCCACCAGAAGTCGGCTTTCAAGTCGTTGTACATCTTCGTGCTACCAGGATGAATTGAGAATTTAGATTGATGAGCCTCCTCGAGAATTACATCTCGCATGTTCCCGAACTTAGGAACCCAAACCCTGCCGTAAACTCCTTTCAGTCCAGTTCCATCGTCTTGCATTAATGGCAACTGAATCCTGACATTTTCGTCTTTTACATTCTCCTCCTTTAAGGCCTGCAACTGAGCAGCCCTTACGTCGTCTATGATAGTGGACGTCAGTATTGTGGAAGTCAAGGCATAGCAGTATGCCTTGCAGTACGCTTTCCTGCTTAGGGCATCGGCCACTACGTTGGCCTTCCCTGGATGATAGAGAATCTCACAGTCGTAATCTTTTATCAGCTCCATTGACCTTCTTTGCCTCATATTCAAGTCCTTCTGACTGAATATGTACTTTAAACTCTTGTGATCGGTATAGAGCTGACACTTGGTTCCGTACAAGTAATGTCTCCATAACTTGAGAGCGAAAGTCACAGCAGTTAGCTCTAGATCATGGGTAGAGTAATCTTTCTCATGTGGTTTGAGCTGTCTGGAAGCGTATGCTATGACGTTTCCTCTTTGCATCAGAACAGCGCCTAAACCCGTGCCTGATGCATCTGTATAGACAACAAAGTCTTCGTTCCCTTCAGGCAGGGCTAACACCGGTGCTTCACTTAGCAATTTCTTCAATTCGTCAAAGGATACTTGCTGTTCTTCTTTCCAAAAGAAAGTAGCATTCTTGCGAGTAAGCTTTGTTAGCGGAACGGCGATCTTTGAGAAATCTTTGATGAATCGGCGGTAGTAACCAGCCAATCCCAGAAAACTCCGAATCTCTGAGGCGTTGCGGGGTGATTCCCAGTTCTGGATAGCTTCGATCTTTGCAGGATCAACAGCAATCCCAGCACCAGATATCACGTGCCCCAAGAATTGGATCTGAATTAAATTTTGAGTAAGTACAAGCTAACAACGAGTTTATGATTAAGTATAAGGATCATGAAATTGTTTCAAACGTTGAGACTTACCTGCCTCAACCAGAATTCACACTTAGAGAATTTGGCATAAAGTCGCTCTTTGCGTAGCAACTCTAGTAATTCTCTTAGATGTGCTGCATGATCCTCTTCGGTTTTTGAATAAATGAGAATGTCATCGATGAACACGATGACCGATTTGTCGAGCATTGACCGGCAGACTCGATTCATGAGATCCATGAAAGCAGTCGGCGCATTTGTAAGACCGAATGGCATTACCAGAAACTCGTAGTGTCCGTAACGAGTTCTGAAAGCCGTCTTTGGAATGTCATCAGGGTGTACTTTGAGTTGGTGATAACCCGAACGAAGATCAATCTTCGAGAAGTAGCTTGCGCCTTGTAACTGGTCGAAGAGATCATCAATCCGGGGCAATGGGTATTTGTTTTTGATTGTGACTTTGTTGAGTTCTCGATAGTCGATGCACATTCGCCATGTGCCATCTTTCTTTTTGACAAACAGAACAGGAGCACTCCAAGGAGATGAACTTGGGCGGATAAAACCTTTGTCAAGTAGCTCCTGTAACTGCTTCATCATTTCCTGCATTTCAGCAGGGGCTAGACGGTAAGGAGCCTTTGCTATTGGAGCAGCTCCGGGAATGAGGTCAATGCGGAATTCCACTTGGCGATCAGGTGGCAATCCCGAGATATCTTCTGGAAAGACATCTGGAAATTCAGAAATAACGGGAACGGTAGAAGGAGATTGAACTTCAGCCTTTGCATCGACAGCGTAGGCTAAGTAAGCTGAACAACCCTTGGCAACGTGCTTTCGGGCTTTTGCAATTGAAATAAGGCATAAGTCGCCTTTGTGTCTATCACCATAAATGCATATGTCTCGGCCCTCGGGAGTGGTAATCTTGATCATTCTTTTCTTGCAAACGATTTAGGCCTCGTTATGAACTAACCAGTCCATGCCTACTATGATATCGAATTCCCCGAACTCCATAGGGATCAGATCTATATTGAATACTACGTCTTCTACCAATAATGTACAATTCCTATACACTTTGTCTGCTTTTACTAACATATTGCTAGCAGTTTCTATGTCAAGTACAAATTGCAGTTTGGAAGTTGGCATGTTAAATTGACGAGCAAATGTAGTGGAAACAAACGAACGATTTGCTCCGGAATCAAACAAGATACGTGCAGGAATTGAGTTAACATAGAACGTACCAGTGACCACCTCCGGGTCATCCTTTGCTTCATCAGCTGTGATTTGGAATGCCCTTGTTGGAGCCCTTTGAGATTGATCCCTGCGAGCCGTGGAAGCTACAGAAGATCTTGATGTTGATTGTGGAGCATTCTGATCTCGTGGGGGTTTCGGGCAGTCCCTTGAGAAATGGCCAAGTCTGTGGCAGTTGTAGCATGTATCATCTTTTCGTGGACAATGCTCCCAGTGATGGCCTTTCTGCCCACAGCAGAAACAGTACATGTCTTGAGTCTTGCACTCCCCAGAGTGCGCTTTTCTGCATCGTCTGCAGTCCCTCATTTCTGAACTGGCCGAAAAGGCTCTTCCCTTCTTGGGTGATGATGCCTGTTGATGGGATTGAGGAGAGAATCGGGAAGATCCAGACTCCCGCTGCCTTTTTGGTGGCGACGGTTGAGTTGGTGGTGCGGCGGCTGACCCGATTACGTATCCAGATAATAAGACAATCTGCTCCACATTCCGAGCAGCCTCAAGCAAACCAGCAAACGTTGTATACCGAACCCCACTCATGGTTCGGCGAATTTCATAGTCTAGTCCGGCCTCAAACCGGGCTATCTTCCTCTCTTCTGTGTCTACTTGATGGGGTGCGAACAGACTCAATCGAGTGAACTCAACGGCATATTGTGTAACCGTTTTCGTTCCTTGAGTCAGATTCAGGAACTTTGCCTCGAGACGTCGCTTCTCGTCGGCTGGACAGTACTGTTGAGAAAACACTTCCTTGAACTCGCTCCATGACATGTGTGACACTACCTCCATCGTCAACACATGTGTCATTGCGTCCCACCACATAACAGCGTCCCTTGCAAACATAGCGGTTGCAAAGCGGACCATGTCTTTATCAGCGCAGTCGCTGATCCTGAAAGTTCGTTCCGTGGTGGTGATCCATTCCAATGCTGTAACAGCATCTCCGGTTCCATCAAAAGTAACAGCCCCGTTACTTTTGAAGTCCTTAAACCTACAACCCCTTGATCGGTTAGAAGACCCAGTGTCTTGTCTTTCCTCTTGATCGTCCTGTTGTTGTTCCTTGTTCTTTCGCTTATCGGCCTTTCGTTTTGCCTCAGCCTCATCTCTGGCCCTAAACTGATCAGCAAATGACTGAGCCTGCTCAGCCATTCGTTTGGATTGTAGCTCATTGTTCTGTTCCATAAGAGCTTGCATCATCTGGAACATTTGCTGAGGAGTCATATCGTCTCCTGACATGTTCTGAAATATAACAACTTATATTTAGAACATTTATTTGTAAGTCCTAAGTATTTACAGTTACCCTTTGTGTTTCCCCGTGTGCATGTCAATCCTATCTTAGTTCAGATCATTACTTAGAAGTTCATTCTAATATCATAACCTAAGTTTGTGTCCAAGTCCTCGCGGACACTTGAAACCTCAAACTAATGCTCTGATACCAAACTGAGACGTCCTCATGAATTAATGATATAATTGTAATCTCCAGGATCGACTAACAACCCAATGAGTATCATAATAATTGAAATTGAGTACTTAAATCAGAGTTAAGCAAATCCACACTAAAGAAATGAAAGTAAATGTCTACAGTGTTTAAGTCTAGCTATTACATCATCATAATTGTTTTAATAGTAACAAATTCCCAGCCCCAAAGCTACATCGTCCATGTACCAATTAGCTTCTAAGGTCACCGAGATAAGAATTTGATTGCTTAAGATGAAGGTCCAGCTACACTCTTGCCTTTGCCTGTAAACAATGTGAGTCAACGGTAAGCTAAATGCTTAGTGAGATAACAGATTATGCAAACAACAAATATTTCTTTACAAGCAATGCTTAACCATGGGCAGTGTAAGCCCCATGTATGTGAATATCGGCAGTGTAAGCCTCAGTGTATGTGAAAACCATGCAGTGCAAGCATGGGTTTGGCAGTTCAAATGTTGATCGGGGATGTGCCGAACCTGATGGGATACGAGTGGGATGATCAGTCCCCGACAGTGGCCTGCTGTCAGCCCCAGCCCAGGTCGCATCAGAGTGTGAAGTAATGATCATGCAGTGCAAGCATGATGTAAATAGATGCACTTTCAAATGAACGCTGGCTACATGTGTGTTACATGTCAAGTACGAGTGTGCATCATAACAACAAATCATGTACGAGTGCCAAATGAAGTATATGAACAACGTGAACATGCCATTGAATGTATAAACATGAATGCAAAAACAATAAATGTTCGAATGACAATCTGTTACTCACAGTGATTGGTTTTGTGACTTGATCCTGAATCAATGTGTGTTTTGATAACACCACAATGATCTGTAAAGTAAGTGTAATAGTCATTTTGTGTCAGTAATAGCTTAAAAATTGAATTCTAAAAATTAAGTGTAAATGGGTCTGAATTCGGACCACATCCGAATTCGGATGGTCCGAATTGTAGATGGTCCGAATTTGGTGGATCCGAAATGGGTGATCCGGATTTGGTTTTGATCCGAAATTGACTAGGTCCGAAATGGGTATGGGATCCGAAATATGCTAGTGTCCGAATTCACTGTGGATCCGAAATTATGTTGGTCCGAAATAGGTGATCCGAATTCGGATGGATCATCATCCGAGTTCATACTTAGAAATTTTTCTAATATTTTCCAGAATTATGTTTTTGACCATTTTTGCATGTTTTTGAGTCTATTACTGTAAATGTGAACTTATATGCTATCATTTAACTTATATCATCATATTTGTACACCAAAACAACCCATTTGTGTCCATTTTTCTACATGTCTCGAAGAACACACACACTAAAACACACACTTAATTTCTGAAATCACACTTAGACTTCAAATCTGATTCTGAATTTTTGTATACAACAACATACATGCTCGATTTAAACTAATCCATCATAATATATAACATGCATAAACATTTGCATCACTAATCTTAGAATTCGGTTTTCATAAAAACCGAACCAAAATATCACAAATCCGAATTATTGAATGATGTTTACCTTAATTTGATTCTTGTAGTTGTTATAGTTCCCTAAATGCCACTTGAATCCAACTTCTTAGCCTCCAATTTAATGATCTTCAATGCTTTTGATTTCCAATTGAAGAAGAAACCCACGGTTTCTTTTAGAGAGAGAAAAGAGAGAGAATCGTGAGAGTAGAGAGAGAGTGAGATTGGAAATTATGAGCTTTAACTCCCTTTTTATTTGTCACTTTCACTTATTTGCACAATATACCCCTCACTTTGTATTTTCTTACTTAACTAATAATATGATCAAGATTTGCTTAAATTATAATAATCATCCAAAAGTACAACAATTAAGTCTTTAAAATTGTAAATTACAGATAATTGAAAATTGGGATGTTACAGTGTGGCAAGGTCCTTTATCTGAGTGCACGACCCAGTGTTCAGGATGTGCCTTTGCCAATTCTCCATTTGTATGCAATCAATGTGGGATTCAAATTTTGCATCGTCAAGTGCACGAACATGCTCAGAGCTGTAATGTGAATGTAATGAGACTTTTTTTTTTGGTTTAAGCAAAATCTTCCTTCTATTGTTATCTTAAGTTTGTCTTAGTGTGTTTTTTTGGGTGTATTTGAAACAGGGTATAAATACTCAACCACAAGGGTCTGAGACTGCACATGATGTTGCAGCATCCGGAGCTACTGTGTGAGTTGATCAAAGCAAGATTGCTAATCAAGCAGCAGTCTCAGCCACATGCGTCTCATATTGCTACTTACCTTCTACTGTGCAGAATCTGAATCAGCCAACAATAGCAATTTCTCAGCCTCAAGCCAAACCTGCAAGTGGTGTTCCAATCAGCAACAGTAGCAGCAATTTACATTACATTACAATACTAACATTTATCAGGTTAAATGATCATTGTTCCTAGCTATCATTACTTTTTAATTGTTGACAATCCTTCTTCTTTTTCTTCATCCTTGATTTGGTTTCAAATTTACTGGTATCTTTGGTTCTCTTCTTCACATCTGGTTCATACATAATTTAGTTTTTTATTTTTTCTAGATGTGATTTCAATATAATTCTTTTCTAGCTATTAAATTTACATTTGAATTTATTTTTTTCTTCTTCTTTTATGTATTGTTTTGATCATTTGAAAAATCCATCATTGTTTTTATTTACGTTTTTAGGTTTAGACATGGCTTCATATGATTGACTAAATACTTTTTCCTTTAGATTTTAGGTTCAGACAATATGTTTCCATTGTATAATGATGTAATGAATATCGT
>JAANYP010000632.1:24182-73310 GCA_020465985.1 Centrapalus pauciflorus | reverse complement strand
CCACCACGCATAAACTTCGTCCCCGAAGTTAGCTATGTTCGAACAGACTTGGATACATTGCTTTCATGACATCTTTTGATTCCCAAGTCTGATGCGATCCCATGTGGTGTTTCCACTGGACGAGCACCATCTGTATCTCTTTATTACGAAGCTTTTTGGTCTTCGAGTCCAGAATGCATTCCGGCTCTTCAACCACTCGAAGCTTCTCATCAATTTGCACATTAACGTGTGGTATCTGAACTTCTCTTTCATCAGCTAGACTCTTTCGTAGATGACTAACATGGAATACAGGATGTATTCCAGCTAAGTCAGTTGGCAGTTCAAGACGATAAGATTGATTTCCTATCTTTTCAACAATCTTGAACGGGCCAATGAATCTCGGAGCTAGCTTGTTCCTCTTTATGAACCGGACCACATTCTTCATTGGAGATACTTTCAGCATCACCCAATCGTTAACTGCAAAACTGATCGATCTGTGACGATTATCGTAATACGACTTCTGCCTGCTTTGAGCTTCAAGGATGTTTCTTCTAACAAGTTGAATCTTATCATGAGTCAACTGTAGAAGGGCAGGACCTGCTAAAGGCGATTCACCTGTTTCGCGCCAACAGGTGGGAGTTCTGCACTTTCGTCCGTATAAAGCTTCAAAAGGAGCCATCTTAATCGTGGAATGATAACTGTTGTTGTATGAGAATTCGCCCAAGGGTAAATGGTCATCCCAGTTACCACCCAGATCAAGAACGCAGGCACGGAGCATATCTTCCAGAGTTAGGATAGTGTGTTCACTTTGGCCATCTGCATTAGGGTGATAAGCTGTACTCATTGAGATTCGAGTACCCATCCCGTCTTGCAGTGCTTTCCAAAATCTCGAAGTGAAACGACTATCACGATCAGAGACGATAGATTTTGGCACACCGTGACGTGAAATAACCTCGGTGATGTACATCTGCGCCAATCTATCAAGTGAGTATGTCTCTTTCATCGGAATAAAATGTGCTGACTTCGTTAATCGATCCACGACTACCCAGATGGAGTCGTGTTGTCTCTTGGTCTTTGGCAATTTCGTGACAAAGTCCATGGTTATATGCTCCCACTTCCACTCAGGAATTGGCAGTGGTTGCATATCCTCGAAGGGCTTCTGGTGTTCTGCCTTAACCATTTGACATACTATGCAGCTTTCAACGAATTGACCGATGTCTTTCTTCATTCCTGGCCACCAATAATCAGCTTTCAGATCGAAATACATCTTTGAGCTGCCAGGATGAATGGATAACTTGGACTGATGGGCTTCAGATAGAAGAGTGTTGCGGATAGAACCATATTTAGGAATCCAGATTCGGTTTCCCTTGAGACATTGAAGTCCCAAATGATTCATAGACAGAAATTAAAGTTGCCCTTTGAGATTTTCATAACAGATGTTCTCTTCTTTCAAGGCTTCGGCTTGAGCAGATTTAATATCTTCAATGAGATCAGAAGAGAATACAATTGGGGTCAGGGCATAGCAACACTTTTCCGGATAGACTTTTCTACTCAATGCATCCGCGACCACATTGGCTTTGCCGGGATGATATAGGATCTCGCAATCATAGTCCTTGATAAGCTCCAAGGACCGACGCTGTTTCATGTTTAGATCCTTTTGAGTAAAAAGATGTTTAAGGCTTTTATGGTCGGTGTAAAGTTGACACCGAGTCCCATAGAGATAATGCCGCCAGATTTTTAATGCAAAAGTAACGGCAGCCAACTCAAGATCATGAGTTGGTGCACTTTTCTCATAATCCTTCAATTGCCTTGAAGCGTAGGCAATGACTTTTCCCCTTTGCATGAGGACACAACCTAAACCAGTACCAGATGCATCGCTATAAACAACGAAGTCATCATTGCCCTCTGGTAAGGCTAGGATCGGCGCTTGAATGAGTTTCTGCTTCAGAGTTTCAAAGGCCTCTTGCTGTTTATCAGCCCATACGAAAGGTGTATTCTTTCGTGTTAGCATCGTAAGTGGCACAGCAATCTTCGAAAAGTCCTTAATGAATCGCCGGTAGTAACCAGCCAATCCAAGGAAACTTCTGATTTCGGAGGCATTGCGAGGCGTTTGCCATTTTTGAACGGCCTCGACTTTGGATGGATGAACGGAGATGCCTTCGCCAGATACAACATGGCCAAGGAATTGAATCTATAAAGAAATCAGAACAGAATTCAAGTTTTGAAACAACAAACTCTTTAAGAAATAACTCGAGACAACGTAAGATTTTACCTGTCTGAGCCAAAACTCGCATTTTGAGAATTTTGCATAGAGTCTTTCATTTCTCAATAACTCTAGCAATTGACGTAGATGAACAATATGATCAGCCTCCGTTTTGGAGTAACTCAGAATTTCGTCTATGAATACGATAACTGACTTATCCAGCATTGGTCTGCACACGCGATTCATGAGATCCATGAACGCCGCTGGTGCATTCGTTAATCCGAAAGGCATTACGAGAAACTCGTAATGACCATATCTTGTGCGGAAGGCTGTCTTTGGAATATCTTCATCTTTAACTTTTAACTGATGATACCCAGAACGAAGATCGATTTTCGAGAAGTAGATGGCTCCTTGTAGCTGATCAAATAGATCATCAATTCTGGGCAGAGGATACTTATTTTTGATTGTGACTTTGTTCAACTCACGATAGTCGATGCACGTACGGAGAGTTCCGTCTTTCTTCTTTACAAACAAGACAGGTGCACCCCACGGAGATGAACTCGGTCGGATAAATCCCTTCTCTAACAGATCTTGCAGTTGTTTTGACATTTCCTGCATTTCTGCAGGAGCAAGTCTGTAGGGGGCTTTAGCGATGGGAGCCGCACCAGGAACTAAGTCGATCCCGAATTCAACTTGTCGTTCCGGTGGCACTCCAGAAATGTCATCAGGGAATACGTCTGGGAACTCACAGACGATCGGAATATCATACACTGATTTCTTGTTGGCTTCCGGGGTGGATTCAGACGAGACATAACAAAGATAAGATTCGTGACCCTTAGAAAGATATTTACGCGCTTTCTCAACCGATATAAAACAATGAGCACCTTTACGCTTGTCGCCTTTAATCTCTAACACTCGGCCGTCTGAAGTCTTGATTCGGATGATTCGGCGGTTGCAGACAATAGTAGCCTCGTTGTTCGTTAACCAATCCATGCCGATGATAACGTCGAACTCTTTTAGCGGTATCGGGATAAGATCGAGGTTAAATACAACGTGATTAACGAGTAATGTGCAATTTCGATAAACGGAATCAGCCACAACGTAATTGTTACTGGCTGTCTCTATGTCAAGTATAACAGGAAGCTTTGAAGGAAACATAGATAATCTTTGCGCAAAAGTAGTCGAGATGTATGAACGGCTTGCACCGGAGTCGAATAACACACGTGCAGGTATTGAGTTTAATAAAAACGTACCGGTAACCACATCCGGGGTTTCTTTCGCTTCCTCCGCCGTTATTTGGAAGGCGCGGGTCCTAACAGTTGGAGTTGCAGCTGAGCTTTTCATTGTAGAACCTCCAGCTGATGATTGTGATTGACCTCGTTGTCCACTGTGGCACTGATACATGAAGTGACCACGCTTTCCGCATTTAGCACAACCAAGACCTCGTTGGGGGCACTCTTCTCTACTATGGCCGATTCTGCTACACACATAACACGTGACATCGTCTGGATTACACAATCCCATATGCGATTTTCTGCATCTCTTGCAGAATCGTGGTTCATTTGTAAGCGAGTAAGCTTGAGCTTTTTGTGGCGAGCTGTACTGTTGAGACTGTTGGGGTTGCTGAGTCTGAGATTTATTCGGCTTGAAGAATCTACCAAATCGCTGCTTCTTTGGAGGAGAAGGACAAGTCGGGTTCGTTGATGGAGCGTAGAGTTGATCGCCGTACTCTAAATATCCCCTTTCAATTTGCCTTGCCGCTTCAACCATTTCGAGATACGAACTGTACTTTATTGCGCTCATTGGGTGTCGATATTTCGGGTTAAGTCTTCCACGAAATCGGTTCATCTTCCTTTCTTCCGTAGCTACCTGATATGAAGAATATCCACAGAGCCGTGAAAATTCGTGCTCGTACTCGTCTACAGTCTTGGTGCCTTGGGTTAACTGCATCAGTTGAACCTCCATCTTGTCTTGTTGGTCAGCAGGACAATACTTTGCATTGAACATTTCAAGAAACTGGTCCCATTCTAGAGTCTGGATGACCTCCTCACCATAAATACTTCTCTGGGTCTTCCACCAGGCACGGGCAGCACCCACGAACAGAGCAGATGCATAACTCACTTTCTTGGACTCCAAGCAATCGGAGATTCTGAAAATTTCTTCAGTGTGACTTATCCAATCCATCGCCTGGATTGGGTTGACTGTACCCTCGAAATTAAGGGCACCGCTAGCTTTAAAATCCTTGAACTTACAGCCTTTCGGCTGCTCAATTTGGGCATTCGGAGTAGAGTTATCAGAATCAGATTCATCGTTCTGGATTTGTTTATCTTTTCTTTTGTTCTTTTTGTCAGCACGTCTTTTTGCTTCGGCCTCATCTCTAGCCTGAAGCTGTTCTTGCATATTCTTGTTTTGTTGTTCAGTATGTTGGGCTAATAGTTGTTGCATCATTTCAAACATTTGTTGTGGGGTCATGTTGTTGGGAATGTCACCTGATCCTGACATCTTTACTGAAAATTAAAAATCATTTAACTATCAGTTTATAGACTTAGATCTATGTACCCTTTTTCCCCATCCTAACAGTCTGTACATCCTATCTCAGTTCAAACCACCTAAATGATTGATACATATGTATTGCTTCAGTTTGAGACCAAGTATTACTCTCGTAATACTTGATTCACTCAAACTATGGGCTCTGATACCATCCTGTGAAGACCTTCCCTTACGGGGCAGTCCTCAGAGTCTAGGTCCCACATCATGCAACACGATATCAATCATAACTAAGATAGAGTAATTTAAGTTGCGGAATTTCAGATTACAAGTACAAACATTAGGATAAGTTTAATACAATTTTAGTTCAGATTACAATTTTTAAAATAAACTAATAAAGGGTATCAGACTAATCTAATACATGTCATCATACAATCAAATTACATCTACCCAGACCACCACAATTATCATCTGCCAATCAGTACCGAAGGGTTTGTTGAGTAGTGGTCTATAGAATACTTCGATCTTGATCTTGTAAGACCTAAGAACTAGGTCCTGCAGGTGACTTTCCTTTATCTTTTCCTGTAAAATATTAAACAACAACTGGTAAGCAAGGCTTAGTGAGAATATAGATTTTCAGATTCACATGCATTAATCAATCGGATCATGGGTCAAAGCGTGATATGTCTGGACTGCCGCTACAGCCACTCAATGATTGAGACATAGAACTCAGGGAATCGGATGATGTTCAGCCCACGCTCACGCTTTTAGTGGAAGCTATCCACTCATGTTGGGCTAGCTACCAGCGGTCTTCATGGGGGAACATCGGAATATCAATACCAAGTTCAATAGAACTGGTGACATAGCTAGGTCTAGAACAATAGACCGATAAAGCAAATTATTCTAAGCTGAATCAATATGTCAAATGATGCGATCAATAAAGAAAGCATAGTGATCAAAGTCATGATAGCAATAACATATGAAATGAACTATAAGTACAATGTCATGTGAAATGATAAGTCAAATTAGCTATCATGATCCACAGGGCATCACCGAACCATGGTGTGCACAGGTCACAATCCAGCTGAGCATTCATGAATGTCAAATAAACTGTCATCAACAATATATCTCAATCGGAAGTCTAGCATGAAAAACTGAATATCTATAACTCACAGTTTCTGTAGTCTTTATCAAGCAGATTTATAATCCACCACCTGGGTTATCCCAGGATTTATCTTTAATCTTTCTGAACTCTGGCTTTGCCTTTTCAATCTTTAATTCTGTAATTCTTTAACTCTTTGTTCAGAATTTATCTGAACCTGTCCAGAATAATATTACATCATTGTCAATTTCATAATCTTTTAGCTTTAAAGTCTTTATATTCTTATTTTCATCTGATTCTGACTGATAATTCCTTATTCTTCCCTCTTGGATTAATGATTCTTGTGTTTAAAGAATATTAAAATATATATATACAAATTCGGACCAACCCCCATCCGGATTCGGATCTAAGGATCATCCGAATTAGAATCAGATCCGAAATGCACAGAAAATTGGAGAACTCGCCGAGTAAGCTTGGTGAACTCGCCGAGTTCACATCCGAACTTCGGATAGAGAACCGGATTTCGGACACAACCGAATTATGTTGACCCATCCGAATTCGGGTACATCCGAGATCAGTTCTAATTTATTTCGGACCAAGACTTATTTCGGGTCTCATCCGAATTCGGGTCCCAACCGAATTCGGATCCGTTACTTATGAATTTTTGAAGAAATGTTCAAGCTGTTCTTGGGAACTCGCCGAGTTCCCCTATGAACTCGCCGAGTTCACTTGCAGATATGCAAGTCGCAACTTACGGGTTTTATCAAAAATTCATCAATCGACAATTATACTAACATGCAATTAAATCCAACGTTATATTATCAATTTTGGGGTGTTTCTACACTATTTTCCCTATCTCTAACACATTAAATCGTCCAGATTTGTCCAAAATATTGAAATTTTCTCAAGAACACAAAAGTTTATAAAAACTCAGATTTTTGATCTTTTTGGACGATTTAAGCTACGATTTCTGTTTCTAAATCATTTATGGGTTTCATTACATGATTTCTAACCAATATTTCAAGCATGCAACATAATTTCTACAGATTTTAAATCCGAATTTGATGTATTTAAACTCTTAAAAATACAAACTAAAGCTTGGAGATTTGATTTATTACCTTAAATTCTTCTGATTCTTGAAAATCTTTAACTAATTTCACGAATTCTTCTTCCAAATCTTTAATTTCCAGCAAGCTTTTAGAGACTTTAGAGAGAGAAATTGAGAGAATTTGAAGTTGTAAGATGATGATGAAGATGAAGAAATAAAAGACTTATGGTCTTTTATTTCTAAACTTTCGGATATTGACACATTTGGTCCCTCCACATCTGATTTTCATTCCAATACAGATTTATCTTCATTTTATCATCACTAACTTAATGTATCTTAATTAAATATTTTCATTACTTAATAAAAATTACAATACAAATAATGTTATAAAATTACATTATTAAATCAAAAGCAGAAAATAAAGTTAAGTCAAAAGCTAGGTTGTTACACAGCCCGTGGAAAATGATGATAAATAGAAAATATATATACTAGGGAATTGACTAGTGTTGACAGAATAATCTATAATTAAGAAAAGAGTCAAAATAATAGTTAACATTTTTGTTATGTAAAGCAATTTCAAGTATGTTAAATTATATTAGGGCTTAAATAAAGTAATGTGTTAAAAGATTTTGAAAACTCATGCAATAAGGAGGAGAACTTAATCACGTTTTTAGCCTAAAAATAGCTCAATTATAGTCTAGATGGTTCGGAAAATTAATTCCTTTGGGGTGTCACTCATGTCTAATCCCCTAAAACCACCTAGTTTGGGAGTGATTGACCTAAATCTCGCTGCATGGGCTACCTAGATAACTTGAGTTAGAAAATTGTAGATATAAGCATGACATTAAAAAAGAAAAATTTTGTCGTAAACATGCATAGAGGGAAAAAATGGTCAAAAGACCCTCGTGTTTCAAGTTTCGTAATCTTGAGCTAAAAGGGTAATTTCCTAGAGTGAGATTCAATATATAAATTCTAAGGAAAATATATTTTAATTGAAAATGTCTTTGGTTTACATATTAAAGGTTTTAACGCATTATTGTGAATGCCAGCTTAACTTAGATTTTCTGATGCGCTGCTAATATATGTCTGGTACATAGTTAGTTCTGATTCCAAAGGTTTGTTTGGGAACGACCAAGAGTTAAGTTAGGGAGGTTTGATAGGACTATAATTTATGTGTTTTAGGTATCGTTTTAGGCTCATGTTAAACATTGATGCTTCGTAATTGCCTAACTATTACTCCAAAATTATGTTTCAGGGCCAATAAGTCAAATGGAAGCAACTCAAGAAAATTCAACGCGATCCGAGCCAGTGGGGGCGCAGACCTGCGCCACCCTACGCTGCAAAACAGAAGATTTCAGAGTTAGAGAGAACTTCCAGCGCAGCCCAAGCGCGGGGGGGGGGGGGGGGGGGGTCTACGCCCAGGCCTACGCTGGTGCGGCGTAAATTCTCAGCAGACGCGTTTTTGGCCCCAAAACCCTAAATTTCACATCCTCTATAAATAGAGGTCGATGGCTCTCGTTTTTGGGAGGTTCCGGAGTGTTGAAAAAAGCGGCGAAGCCCTGCCAGAATTGATTCACGATCCGATTACGAATATGGTGGATTGCACCCGTTCGAGCTACGATGATGTCTCCAACCATTCCCGGTGAAGAGCACACGATGAGCGGCTAAACACCATAGCCGTTTGCGGAGGATCTACGGATAAGTTTTACATTGTTGAACTTTATTTCATGTTTTGATGTATTTCGTGTATTTTATGTGTAATGCAAATGATAAGCATTCGATTATTGTTATGAGTAGATTGTTTAATTGGTAAAAGCAAGATAGTTCATAGTGATGTTATTATTTGTGTCGTGTCCATTAGTTTAGGGATTAAGACAAGTAATAAATGTTGCATGTGCTATGCCGAAATTTATTGATTAAAGTATTTACGATTAATTTAACTAAGCAATTGATTATGTCTATGTGATCGTTGCATAAATTTCAAGTGTGTAATACCTTATGCCGTAGTGCATCCGTGAATGATTATTTTCTAAATCTGTTTGTCAATAAATTTGTTAGTTGCGCGCCGTTGTTATAGTATTAATTTAGTCGTAATCATTATTCCAAACAAATCACTAAATTCACAATTTAATATACGCACTCCCTGCGTATTCGACCCTTACTTCTCTAAGCTAATAGTTAGATTTAAAGTATTTCTACGGGCCACAACGACGGCTCGTCACCAACCCCAACATGATAACCAATGCATACCGTTAGTCATGACTCAACAATTATATGCTTCCAAGCTCGATAGTTCAAAACCTGTAAAAAGGTTAACAACTAAAGGGTAAACAAGAAAAGTTGTTTAGTGAATTCTAAGATTAATATAAATAACAACTACACAATAATCTTGTCTATCCAACACGTATTTCCTATCAACCAATACATAAGGGCAAATGAAGGCTGATGTCAAGTTAAAGTGGGATCACCTCATCCTCATTGATGACTATTGGGGTCCCGAAATGAATATACGAACTATAAGATGTCCTATAAATATGTGTCTCCGTCCGAGGGCTATAGACTTTCAACATTATCAATCATACAAAATTCAACTTTCACCGCCCGGACCGACCGAGTAAAGGTGGGGAATAATCACAATCTATGGTATCCACTTCACCCATCCGGGCTAATCTGGTCAAGGTAGGAACCATCTCAATAATTTGGAATCCACCTCACCAATCCAGGCTAATCCGGCCAAGGTGGGGGGGGGGGGGGGGGGGGTTCCATATGGTCACGGTAGCACGTTGTAACCTTTAGTTATCGTCACCCGCAGGTGGCCCGTTACATCACCAATTAGATACTACCAATGACACCACAACACAAGTGTTACCAATACATGCTTGCAGCCCAACATGTCAGATCATCATCGTCCATCACAAAAATGAGGCCGGTTGCTGTCCTCACATTCTGTAACACTTACCGGGGTTTCCAGTCCGACCATGCTTGCAGCCCAACGTGTTAGATCATCATCGCCTGTCACACATAGGCGGCCGGTTGCTGTCCTCACATGACGGATCCCCACACAAACAATATGTATATGTATATGTAATTGGCCACGTCTACCCCGATTGATCACGGGAGTGGTTCCCAACAAGTTACATACACACATACATACACAACCACATCCACCCCCCGAATTAGAACGGGAGTAGTCGTCCAACAATGAATCAGGTTCACTAGGCACAACCTACATCGTGTACATTGGGCCTTCCACAGCTATAGTAAACCGAGAATAAGCCATGGACATCCATATGAGTCCAACCAAATCCGCAACCAAAGCTGAGGTCCAAAGTGCCTCATTAGAATCTATAGATCATGCAATTCATCTCAATGATTAACCACTAGCACAAAAATGACTTGTTTGGTTGATGAGATCATCAGTCATATATCATCACAATTCAATTCATATTATTCATGGATATAAACATTTAAGCATACCATGTCGAATGCATGACATTAATTAGCATGCTATTAAGCATGGTCACAGATCATGTTATCAACAAAAGCATAAACAATAATTAACATGTAATCATTCTTTCACATTAGTCCTAGAACTCACAGTGATTGGCTAATAATAGCCCTGGCTTCCCAATTCGCCTCACAAATGCCTAAATAGGCAAAAGCTTCTTCGAATAGACTTCAATGATCCAATTGATCTACATAAATTTTTCATAACAAATATATATAAGCCCCCACCCACCCACCCACCCACCCACCCACCAAAGCTTATCAAGTCCAAAAAGTTCTCCGAATGTGAGTTCGGGTAATAACATGAGATTTCGGGTCATTCAGATTCCAAACAAACTAGGATTCATGTTCCAACTTTGGGAACAACCAAACTCTTACAATAAGAGTTGGAAACAAGTGTTGGATCCCAACATACAAGCTCAACGCACTCAACAACTCCTAAAATCCTTCCAAATACAATTCAGGTTCCAAACCTAAAGTCTTAAGTCCATTTCGGGACTCTATTAGACCCGAATGTGGAATTAAAATTTAGAACCCTTTAAACACTTACTTTAGATGTATTTTACAAGTATTAGATTTTAGCGTAGGACCTCGTAGCTCAAATTCAAAGTTTTGGACAGAAGGTTTCGACTCGTCGAGTCGCTCACAGACATGCACTTCTTCCCTCTACAGGTTTTACACCCAAAATTCCAAAACTCAACCAAACTCAAAACCAACACTTGGGAATGATCGTACAACATATATTAACACTTTTGAGCTCAATTAGAGCTTTCAAAACATCAAAAACACCTACATTCATCTACTTCATCCGTTGGAGCTCAATTGAGCCTAAATTGGATTTCAACCAAAACTAACACAAACTACCAATGTAGTTGCATATTATGAAGCCATTTTGATCATACAACAACATACTAAAAGATTGGAACATTTACTAAACAACTCAACATAAACTCATTTTGAGTCCCATCTCCAAAAATGGAGGAATAGAGAAGAAGAATAAAGGAGGTGATTATACCTTCAATGAAGATACAATATCTGAGTTTTTGAGCTTCAATCCTTCAATATTTGATCAAACCCAAATTTCTTCTTCCTTTTCTCCCTTCTTTTTTTTTTTTTCAGAATGCAAGAATGTGTGTGTGTGTGTGTATGTGTTTGGTGTTGGACGATTTCAAGAGAAAGGGGGGAAAGGTTTGGCCTTTGGCTATCTTTGCCCCTGCCACTTATCTCACACACCCAAATACCCATTCCCAACATTCTTTCAATATCATTTTAATTAAAAAAAAATAAACCATAATGCCCAAATTGATATTTTCTCAAAACTTCAATACCCAATTAGATAATTTGACATAATTATATTAATTACACTCAAGCGTTATATTAATCATTATTAAGTTGTTTTACAAGTTTTGGGATGTTACAATTCTTCCCCGTTAAAAAATTCCGTCCTTGGAATCCTAAGGCTCAACACAATACAACATTTTTTAAAGACCACATGTCTTATTACGCCGAAGAGGCTAATTTGTCATTTGTTTCAATACACGTGCGTAGGATGCACATAGGAATTGTCACATACTAATGACCTTGATTCAAACAATTTACAACTTTATATTTACTAGCGACACAATCCATGTTGCATCACGCAACATACTCTTGCTAGTCCAACTATACAATTTGGTCGCGTTCAGCGACATTATCCTCGTAGATAATTCAATATGTCATTTTCATTCATTTCAATATATTATCGAATTACTAACATGTAAGTAAACAAAACTTTGTTGTATCAAGTAAGCAACAATCAAATAAGTGCTCAATTTAGATTTGGAACTAGTCCACCCTTACTCACAAATTAAGGGTTAAATTACCATATATTCAATTGCGTTAGACAAGTTGGCTCTTCTTACATTTTAAGTGGATATGCTCTCATTCAGAATTAAGGAGTTCACACGATTTATCATATTTAACTTTGATATGGTGACAAATGTCGTATATTCAACCACATTCGTTGGCAAAACCATTGCCACTAAGCCCCAAAACCGTTATTGGTTTAACCTCATTCACAGTCATTTGACTAATCTTGGAGGCACAAATTGTCCTCTTTCCCCATTGCGTTAACGTAACTCCTGGAATTTCCAGGATTTTTACCGTTAAACATCAAAATATTCTTTTTTAAACACAAATTAGTTCCATAGGGAACGATCTTCCAAGGCATTGTCTTTCTAATTTGACACAATCAAATGCTACTCATAGCAACTAGAATTTTACAAAAGAACTTTTACATCTTAAAGTTCATTTAGGTTTTGGAGGAAGTGTCACAACCTAAGTTTGGGTCACCATCTCTCTTGATATGTATTCATGAATGTTCGGTACCTATGTGAGTCTTTGGCTTGGCTTACCGACCAGGTGGTAGTCAAAGTGCCACCCATGTACCCGAATTATCGATTTTGCTCAACATTAGTTATTGCTTACTAGCAATAAAGTCCATTATTTATATAAAGTCAGGTGTTATCACCACAGATTGACTAGATATCATATCTAATATCACACAATTATATCATACTATAGATTGGCTCATTAATTAAGTTGACTCATTAAACATGCATTGATTCCATATCAATGACAATTTGTCAGGAAAATTCAAATAGAATGCAACAAAACATAGTAGTGTCTCAAAGAAGCGTACCCGAGATCATAACTAGAATACGATGCATTGATTCCTTTTTTGTTAGATTCCTTGAGAATTTGTGATCCAAACAGACCCTTATTTACTCAAATGAGGGGTGAGCATCGGTTTGGTTTATGGTTTCGTCGATTTCTTCAAATTGGTTTCCTTGAATTGAAATTTTTTTAACGCAAATTCGAAACCAAAACCAAATTGAAAAACACCCAAACCATTTCGAAAGTTGAATTACAATTCGGTTTGATTCGGTTCGAATATCGAATTACCGAATTCCAAAAACATGTGTTGTATTTGTTCCATGTTGTGGCTGCTAACACGCTTTTAGCATCGTTTATAATTTTTTTAAAGCCTCTACACAAAAAACACAACCATAGATTAATTGATTAATAAAATAAAAATATAATATGTAACCATCATTAAATTTAATTAACAAATAAATACTAGTCACGGTTGATTTAGTCATGAATTATAAACGACTTGATTTATTTAATTAGTTCACTAATTTTAAATGACTTGAATCGCTATATTTGTTCTTTTGATAACTTTAAATATATTAAGAACCTAGGAATCTATTAAAGCTCACTAGATCAAAAGATCTATGACTGAAAAAAGACAATGACATTGTTATAATTTTAGACTTTTGACAGTTGAAATTTTTGAAAAGATTTGCAAAAACTTATTTCAAGGAAAAAAAATACGTTTCTTTTTCTTTTTCTCTCACTTTCTTTTTTTTTTTCCTTTTTTTCATTTTTTTTTCTCTTTTATAAGATTGATTTTTTTTTTCTTAATCTATATAGAATATTATGTAATGTATGTAGAATGTTTGCTATATATTTTTATGTAAATCAAGATCACTTTTTATAATGTATGTAGAATGTTATGTTTCCTGTACATTTCATATATATTCTATATAAAAATAAATTAATTGGTACGACAATAACAATATTCAACATAAAATGTTATGTATTTTATATGTATACAACAATAACAATATTTTACATAGATACAAACTAGCTACAACCAAATATGTATTGAATACTATTTATTTGTAAAGTATCATACATTCTATATAAAAATATAAATTATTTCTACGTAGAATACATAAAGACGCAAAAAAATCATTGAAACATAGAACCCTTAAAATTACAAACCAAATCTATGTTGAATATCACATATTCTATATATATTCTTATTTAAATTAACATTAATCATAAACCAAAAAAAATTCAAATCAGTTCTTCCATCCATGTATTTTTCATAATACATTTCATATATTCTATATAAAAATAAATTAAAGTGGCATAACAATAATAATATTCTATATAGAATGTTATATATTCTATATAATGTCATATATTTTATATAGATACAAACTATCTACTATCAATTATGTATAAAATACTATTTTTTCTACATAAAGTATCATATATTTTATATAAAAATACTAATCAATTCTATGTAGACTACTTAAAGACACAGAACCATCAAAACATAAACCCTTAGCAACCAGAACCCCTGGCGAACATGAACATGTGAAATAACTTGTAACACCCACAGATCTCACACAAATGCCACGTCAATACAATACACAGGTGGCAATAACGCAATCATCTCATAATGCACATGTCACAGGATTAGCGGAAAACACTGATAATTTAAAACTTTAATACAAAGTTAACACGTCTCAAGTCACATGCTGATTCAGATGCATACACGACTGAATTATCTGATAAACACGGATTACTGAGAGCTAACACAATACATATCCAGTATAAGATACAGACAACAGCTTTAAAGTTCAGTATCAAAATATAATCGGCATACACAACTCTAAACTGCCCGATCTCTACTTCGGCTGCTGCAGCTGTGACTGCGACCCCACGGTATGAAACCTGACACACAGAAGACTCGAAAACATAAGCTGGACAGCTCGTGAGTACGCGAGGGTTAGACGCTGCAGGTAAGCACATAAAACATACACAACACACATATCTCGGCACACATATGCAACTCGATGCATAACACAAATCTCTGCTCAAAAGGGGACCACGTTCCCCAGCTAACAGGCCGCACACAGCAGCGGTTAGCTACTCAATAGGCACAGGAGCGACCTGGCAATATCACCGCCGTATATATACAGCCTCATATCTCGTGACTGGTTAGGGACAGTCAGCCTGCGCGATCACATATCGCGGACACCTGCAATTCAAACACATATAGCACGTATAGGGTAGAGAAGCTCATACCTGCGCGCTATCACAGTCTCATACACATATATATCACAACCACACAGATGACTCGAAAGAATGCACGTGCGTTTGAAAAGAACTCGAGTACTCACCGACACCCGAAAGCAATCGAAACCCGAACTCTCAATGCGGCTCAGCACGTGATCGGCTAGCACCTGAACACATCACGGGTCTCACATGTTATCACAAACTCGATAGCCACGCAATTCAATCAAACATAACTCAATCCAACACAATTATCACAATTAAACTAATCCCGAAACATATTCCCGAACGGACAATCGATCCCGAAACCCTTTTTCGGAACTCCTATCGAGACCCAAAATCCCAAATAATTCAATTCAATAATATCCCGAAGGAATCCGACCAATTAACGACCTACAACTCTTTTATAAAACTAAACCAAAATTCTCTAGCAGACTGATTTACGCGCCGCGCTTTTCCCATTTGCGCGCCGCGCTTTTGCCAGACAGCAGGATCTTGCCCTTCGAACTCCATAGCTGAACCAGGAGTAATACTCCTTTCTATACCCGATTTCCAGCAACAAAAGGCACATAACTCACATATATACAATCCATAAACCACAGAAATCACAACTCTTAATCATGACACAACATATCTCAAGATTTTTGCTATCAAATTCAATTCTTACCTCTTGAGTCTCCAAGCACAACCAAGAAGAAGATGAACAACACAAATTCCTGCACTCAATTTCAACTTGGCTTCTTCTTGCTGGAGCTTCACACAAACGCACACACACTCACACCCTTTTGGGGTTTTCCTGGGTTTTGGAAAAAAGGAGAATGAAAGGATAAGGGAAAAGAGTGAAAGGGACTCAATATATGTACGTCTTTATCCTCAATCCGGTTCCGAACCCATTAAACCCGAACCCGATATCACTTTTTCACAATTTATATCAAATTGACCCAATTAAATCCACGATCTCAAGGAGATAATTAATCCACTAATTATTAGCTCGGAGACACGTATCACTCAATCTCGACACGTTGAATCCACGAAACAGAATTTAATTGGAACACGCAATAATAATAAATAAATGAGCCAATAAATTAAATCCACGTACCAGGCTCAAATCCGGGATGTTACATAACTCTATGTAGAATATCACGTATTTTATGCAGAATATCATGTATTCTACGTGGTATATCGCGTATTCTATATTGATTATCGGAGACGAATTGAAACATAAACAATAAGATTTCAATTACACATTTTATCAAACACCTGGTGTGCAACTTACACCAGAAACACCGATTTAAATAATAAAATCTTCAAATCTAAGTAGATAAAATGAAAACATGGCAAATCTAAATCTTAAAAATATCAACAAATGACCTACGTGGATTTGTTCCAGATCTAAATCTTAAAAACAACCTTTATGGCTTCTAGAACTCGTTTTTAATGATCGTATCTTCTAAATTGCGAGAAATAGATGAAGAATGAGAGAAGAAAGAGATTGTACCGGCGGTGGCTTATATAACTGAGATTAGGGGTGTTCAAAAAATTCCAAAACCGAAAAACCGATAAGAAAACCTTTCCGATTTTAAGGTTAACCGAATCGAATGTTTCTATAATTTTCAATTTAGTTAACGAACCAAAAAAAACCTTCGGCTTTAGTTTCGGTTAACCGAGACCCGAAATAATTTCAATTTTATGTATTTTAACTTTTATGCATATAAATATTAACATTTATCCTAACAATAATTTAAATTTATAACTTATTTATTAGTCTACATTTATTTTAAATTCAAGACAACAAAAAATAACTAGAACAATTTAGTTTAGAAAAATTATAAAAATAGTTTTTCGTTTCAATTAGATTTTTAAAGATGATGTTCAATCTTTTAAAGATATTATATAGATAATTTGTAGTTTTATTTCTCGCTTTTTTTATCTTGGACATTTGAAGTTTTTAGAAACTAGTTGTTGAAGTTTTTTAAATTAAAAATTAATTAAATAAATAAAAAATGGTTATTTGGTTAACCGAATACCCAACCCGAAGAAACTGGTTAGACGATAATCAATTAACCGGTTTTAGGTTTAAGTTTAGGTTCACGAAATACGAATTTCATATTTGGTTTGTTTTAAAACGAATTCAAATTGGTTTGAATTTTGGTAATCCCAATTACAAACAAAATATTGCTCACCCCCTCACGTCTATAAATCAATTATTTATAAGATTTATAAAGAAAATGACAAAAAGACGTTGGCAGGATGAACACCAATCCAACTCCTTTTGAGTTGTATTATTACCTAACCATCTTGTCATGAGTGGAGAATTTCAACCCATTAGTTTAAAATTGGGGTTTTTTTGTATCTCAAATGCGACTAGTCTATAAATTAAGCTAAAAATGGGTCAAAAGTTCCACAAAGTCAACGCAAATGCTTAAACTTCCTAGATCACTTTATTCACAACATTTGATTATTATAAACGAAAAATAACATCAAATAGCTCTGAACATTTGACTTCGTACACATTTATGTAGTGAAATTTTTTTTATGCACATTTGGTAGTCAAAGACTCAACATTGTTCCAATTTGGTAGTTGGCGTACCTGTTAACCGGTTGCTTACGATTTCGATGCCTATGTGTACAAGTTTTTAATGATGTGGCTACCCGTTTTTATATTATGCCCGGTTTTATCTATGTGGCAACCCGTTTTTTAAAATTACCCAGTAATAAACTCGGTTCATTTTTTTCATACGATTGATCCAACTTGTAAGAACCGGGTAATAAAATCAGGTGATTTTAGAAAACGGGTTGCCACATTGATAAAATCGGGTATAATATAAAAACGGGTAGCCACATCATTCAAAAATTGTTCACGTAGGCATCGAAACCGGAAGCAACCAGTTAACAGGTACGCCAACTACCAAATTGAAACAGTTTTGAAACTTTGACTACCAAATGTGCACAAAAAAAAGTTCACTACATAAATGTATACAAAGTCGAAAGTCCAGAGCTATTTGATGTCATTTTCCCGATTATAAATTACATTTAGGGGTGCCCAAAATCGAATATCCGAATTTTGGATATCCGAAATTTCAGATAGTGATTTTTGGTATCCAAAATTTCGGATAATGATTTTCGATATCCAAATCCGAAATTTCGGATATCCGATCTGACATTCTAAAAATTATCCGAATAACCGAAACTTCATAATTTTTAATTTTTTAAAAATTAAATCAAATATTTAAATATCTAAAATACAATTTCATATACCTAAATACATATTAAAGATAAATATATCAAAAACTAAATGTATCCGGCATTATTTTACTCAAAAAGATTAAAAAAAAACTAAAATATATAAGATATTAGTTAATAAATCTATAATATCAAAATAAAACTAAAAAATATACATTAGAATAATAATAAACACTCAATGTTGTGTAAATAATCAATACTAAAGATATCTAAAATTTTTATAAAAAAATAATTTTTTTAAAATTTTCGGATATATGAATATCTGAAAATCTGGAAGTTTACTATCCGAATCTGAACCCGAAATTTCGGATATCCGAAATTTCAGATAGTTTCGGATCGGATTTTCGGAGTTTTATTTTGGATCGGATTTTCGGAGTTTTATTTTGGATGCTCGGATTCGGATTTTATGAACACCCCTAATTAACAATATACTTGTTTAGCTTACAAAAATTGTTTTGATGTGTTACCCATCCAATTTTATAACATCTAAAAAGTTAAACAAATGCAAATGATGTATAATTGGTACAAATAAAATCGGTTCATTAACTTGCCTGAAGAAGTCCCTCCATTGCAGGCTTGAAGCTCATATATCCACCATCATCTTTTCCATATGAGGCATAATTCTTTCTTTAATTCGCATCAAACAAGTATCTAGGAGAAAACCATCCAACCGAAAGCCACCGGGGAGATTTGCAAGAGAAATTTGCAACGTATATGCTATCATAACTTACTCGGTTTCTTTGGGATGTTGCACTTGGCATGCGGCAGCAAACCGTTTAAGCCTGTTCAGTAAGTCAGTCGACAAGGAAAGCATTAGAAACCGATTTGACCTACACAAAAGTAAACAATATTATCACAATTTGTGACTTTTGGGCACATCATTATCAATTTCCCTTATTTCCCGTGTTGATAACTATAAAAGGTTGCTTGGATGTGCGTTTTCAATCTGATTTGAAGAATGAAGATCTGATAAACCAGTTAATTGAAGTTAAGGATATATAGATAGGTCATTCTAAGTTTATAATAATATTTTCTCAGTATCAGTTACAGCTACTTATTCAATTTTGATATTTTGACAGTAAATAATCATAATCAGCTTTTGCTACTTCATATTAATTAATTTTTTAGACTCAATAAACTTATTTGCCTAGTAATTCCACATTCTTGCTAACACATGGGTTTCCCTTTTCTATATCAAGAACATACATAAAACCAGTGTTGTCAAAATCGGCCTAGTAATGGGGCTAAGCCGAAGCGATTAGGCTGTAATCGGGGTGGGTTAGGCGGAGGCAGTGCTAGGCAGGTCTAGTCCGTCAAAATGTAAAAGCTAGTAAAAAAAAATTAATAGTCTATGATTTGTTGTTTTGTTTTAGTATCACGTATTTACTATTTTCGTTTATAAATACTTGATAACAGTCTTGAATCTTGATTGGTAAGTTGGTTTATTCAGTCTAATTATAATATTAATGAATTAAAATTCTATGTTTGAACTTTAAAGTATGTCTATTTGATGTTTTTAACATTACGATCATCTTATTAAACATATTTTTAGGTGCTATGACTAATTATAATTATATATTTGACTATTTATAAACTACCAGAATTAGACGTTGATAATATATATCTGATTAGGATTTTAGTTTTGTATATTATGTAGGAGGCAAATGGCTGATAAAGGTAAAATAAAACTTAAATTAACAATAAACATAACATGAAATCTTTTAGGCCGAGAAAAAATTTTAAAATTAAATTTTAACAAAAAAAAAAAGTATTGGTGACCAATAAATAATGTAAAATTTGAATTTCATGATTCTTTCTTGGCAACAACCAACATTTCATGATCCTTTTTTAGTCTAAAAAGTTAAATTTAATGTCCTTTTTTTGGCAAATTTAGAAATTCGTGATCATTTCTCAGCCTAAAAAATTTTACAATACCTTTATTGATAAATTTTAAATTTTACTAATTATTTTCGTCGTATGTATTTCACTTAAATCTTATATAAAAAATTTTACAATACCTTTATTGTTAAAATTTGGACTTTATTAACTATTTTCATCGTATGTATTTCATTTAAATCTTATAATTATTTGATGTCTCCTACAAATGTTCTATGGATTTTCAACACATTAAATAAATTGTGTAGTCATACACAGTCACTAACCTTGCGAGTTAATATTGCATGAAGTTCCAAGGGTGATGGTGTACCCGTCTTCCCATCCCATTATCTGCCTGGTCACCTCATCGTTACATCAGTTCTTTTCTTTCTATCGCAACTGAAAGTCTGAAACCACTGCAGTGGTCATCTTTCTATCCCACTAACCAATTTTTGGATTAAAAAAAATGAGACTAGAGGCTCATTCTATCAGAATAATCACACCGGTTCAAAAACATTAGAGTGGAACCGGTTTTTTAGGGGGGCATCAGCACCTATGCCATGTGGCATCCTGAAAGTACACCGATGTCACCATATCAGACGTTACAGCTAAATTTGACCCTATCTAATAAGGTAATCATAAAATAATGTGGATTTCAAAGTAATTATGATAATAATCAGAATTGGATGATAAATACCTACATAATTAGTTGCTTAAAGCCAATGATAGTTTGGCCATATTTTAGTTGTACACTGTTGTGGATGGCAAAATATTGTTATATATAAATCACTGCCCTATTTAAATCCATCTCTAGAGTCAGTTTTGTTTTTCTTTTTTTTAGTCAACCATGTAAATCTCATATCTTGACCCAAAATTAAAAGTGAGCTCGGTACCCGGACCAGACCGGACCGGTATCGGAATCGAAAATCCCGAAACCGAAGTAAGAGATGTGGAAGAATCGAATCCGAACCAATTAATATTATATTTTACAGGTTCGGTTTCGATTCCGAGACCGGGTTTTCAATGTCAATCAGTATCAAGACCGAATTTGACAATCATTCTCAAGTGATTAACATAAAGAATATTACAAATTTACAATAAAGGTAACCTATTACCTTGAATCATCACTTCGAAACACCAACGACAAGTTCGATTTCCTAGTCCCCTTGTTCTTAACTTAATAAATTCACGGTGAATAAACTTACAAGAGAGACAGGATGAGCGATG
The DNA here is from genome assembly GCA_020465985.1 of Centrapalus pauciflorus. Lineage (NCBI taxonomy): Eukaryota > Viridiplantae > Streptophyta > Magnoliopsida > Asterales > Asteraceae > Centrapalus > Centrapalus pauciflorus. The sequence continues at coordinate 51,728 of JAANYP010000632.1, read as the reverse complement.
AAGCTGAGTTTTCGAACCCGACCCGTACAAGTAATATTTTGTCTGTAATAATATTTGTATTGATAACAAATATTTGTATTGTCATAAATTGAAAATCAAGATTCTTGTTGCCATGATATTTGTATTTTGTAATTTTGGTAACCAAACCAACGAAAATCTTAGACCCTTTGAAAATAAGAATTGGAAACCAAATGATTGTAATTTTGAATCTAATGCAACTCTTCAATTTTCGGTTCGGGATCAGGATATTCAGGATAAATATGGTACCGAAATCGTGAGTACTGAAAACTGATTTTTAACTATATCAAAACCCGAGTACCTGACCGAATATATATTAATTCGGTATCGGTAGGTATCGAGTCGGATTCAGTAAATCCGCTCCATCGCTCACCCCTACCAAAAATAATCTATAAATCAGCAACAAAATCAGTTTTCTTAGGGTGAGGTGTACCCACCCCTTTCAGATCTACCATTTTGGACAACTCAACGCCACATCAACTTTTCATTCTTTGCCATTTCCATTCTAATATTTTTGCAAATATCCATCATTCTAATCTTTATATCACAAAACTCATTATCCAATTAATTATAGAAAGAAAGAGAGAGAGAGAGAGAGAGAGAGAGCAGAAGTCGAGCTGTGAGAGGAGCCACTGCAAAAGGGTTTCAGCAGGGCCACCAAGAGAGGGCGGTGTTCCCACCGGCCCAGCGGGGTATGTATCCCCTTCAACCTTATGTCATTCAAAAGCTAATCAAAAAATGATGTTTCTTCTAAACAAACACACTCATACGTGACTCGTATTAGCAGTACGATTGAGCCTTAAATCAACAAAAGATGAAACCTCACCAGCTCCAACATCATAATTAGATGGCAGTTGATCCCTAAAGTGATCAAGAGCCTCAATAGTCTTCCTTATCTTCAAACACTTCAATTTCTTCATAAACCCACCATAATTTGTTGGCATATCTTCCAACTTAAATGCCACATCAATCTTCAATATAACAATGTACCTCCCCAAAAAACACTTGATTCCCGGCCCTTCATCTTTCAATGCACTCTCGATCTTTTCTTCAACTTTAACCTCGTCATTAGACTCTTCCTTCCCTATGAGCATAAACCACCTCTGTCCCAATTTCCTTAACCAATTCCGCTAAAATCATTTCGTGTTTTCCAATTCGGACGGTAAGATCCAACCCTCAACCCTAAAGATTCTTTCTCAAATCAGAAACCAATTGAATCAAGAAAGGCGCACAATTGGATCCAGTTTTATTGAACCCATTAAGGACTTGCCAAAATGACAAAATCTCTCTGATCAGAACAGAGACTGATTCATTGTTGGCACAAATTCAAGCTCAGCGGTGTTACCACCTGCACTAACACGTAACTTAAAAACTAACATAATTACCATAAGTAATAATAACCACTTGGCTAGGCTGGTTTGCATAGTCTCGCATATTTTGACCCCTCAAGAATGTTAAAACTGAAAGTCCCTGTTGGCATAGCTTATCGGCTTGACATCTGAGTTTTACTGCCAGCACTAACACAGGTTGTTTACCTAAGGTAATTTTTATTCTCTTGAACAAGTGACCTGACCTGAATGGAAATTCAGACTCTTATATCATCAACAGGTGTTATATAGGCAGTGGACACAAATTGCAGTAAACCTGAGCATTAGGAAGATCTAGAGCTGCAATCGTTGGAAGGCTGGGATTGTTGGCACTTGGCAGTGGCCTGATGAGATTCATAAAACCTTGGGCAGAGTTGTCTGTTGATGCCAAACATAAAAATATTTAAGATCGCACCTCTTTATTTTGAAGTGCAGCTCTGAAACGATTCCTAAAGACCACCATTCTTATTACCTGATAGTAGGAACTAAAGTTTAGATGCAAAAGGAAACGCCTAAGAAAAGGGTCGTTGTTGGCTACCGGCAAGCCTGCTGCTATGCAATATGGTTTATAAAGAATTTACTTTCTGATTAAATTCACAAAACGAATGCCATTCTGATAAGATAAACAGATTGATTGATGTGCAAAATCCGTATCTGAAATAGTTCTACTGATCCTGGTCTATTAAGAACCATAAATTTTCTGGAATAAGAACTACAGATGCCTTAGTAGGCCACTACTATTGAATTATAAAAAAATTTAAAAAAAAATGGAGCCCTGTTAAATTACCTCAGTTATATGCTCCAGCATGACATCAGCTTATTGATATTCAATCTACCTTCAAGCAGAATTACAAGCAAAGCTTCATAACTCCATCCATTATTCTTGAGACTGAGCCGATATCCAAGAAAGATTGTGATATCAAAGCGGACAAGTATATATGATAAATGCAGTAAGATTTTAGTAGATCATCAATCATGAGAAAGCACATGCGATAAGCATTATACATTTCTACCTTAAGAAGCATGATGAAAGCAAACTAAATCTTTTACTCACGCTTTGACGAAATCCGACCAAATCAGTGAAACCCCGAGACTCCTTTATATGAGCTAGCAATATATTCCATCAGTCAATATTATATCCACCTGATAATATGAGTATATGACAATTAAATATGAACAGAAGCAAAAACACTCTGGTGAAGGACAAAGAACAGATAATAAAATGGTAAAATCTCACTTCACCCTCAACTCCTCAAGTCCCTGTTAAAGTCACATTAATTAATGTCTATAGAACTGAAGACTTCACCCGAAAGCCTACCTGTCTATAGAACGGAAGATTTCGTATCGAGAACCACATTTGCTCTGTAACCCACCACATTGGCGTAAGGTGTTGCCTTCTTTGTTGAGATGTTTGGCCATTTGCACAGGTATCATGACATATTTTGAAGCCCAAACCTTTCTGTTTTGTTGCACCTGAGGAGACAGCAGAGGCAACATGCGAGTCTGCATCACCTGCATGAATTTCTGGAACCTCCTTGTTGGGAGTAGGTTTGATTTGTGTTAACATGTTTTTAGCAATATATAGGTAGGTTTTCAAATTACTTATATACTTATGAAGCTAGCTTGGTCGTTAGATGATCAAATCAGATGCTGTAGATCACATTATCTTTTTAGGTTTCTCTAGTTGGTTTCACAGATTATAGAAGTGGGCAAAAACCATAGAATAGAGGAGTAATTTATCTTTGTCATCTGCGGCCATCTGGCTGTTAACGGATCATAGGCACCAGTGACCATATAGTAGAATGTAGTTTTGAGTCTTTCAGCCGAAGGAAATAATTTTCCCCCTAAATTTTGGTGTACATCCTTGGAAGAGATTAACCATGGCCCCAACATAAACATTGCAGACGTAATAATTTTTCAGTAAATTATAAATCATATTTAGTAACTTTATCTTCATGCAATGCAGATCTTTTCTTCTATTTAGATGGTTTGTTATTTCTAGATGAATGGGCTCTAGTTCAGGTGGTTTGCCGGAATCTGAGTCCAAGCTCTTCATCTATATTATGTGTCTTAACTTAAGCAAAACATGGGTATTACTTATGAATGCTGAAATAAATGACAAAGAATTGTAATGGTCTTAAGTCTAACGTTTGTTCTCTTTCTTTTTTCTGCCAAAAACTAGGATTATCCAAAGGTAAATTTCATATAACCTTTCGACACAAGTTTGTATTGAAAATTGAAATACTACTTTTGTACAGTGATTCATACACCATATAAGTTTTATCCAAGTTTGATTACTTTGATTATCACCATGTACCCAGATTCATAAAATTTCGTGTAACCGTTGATAAAAAAAACTAAGACTGTAGTGACAAACCACAGACCCCCCCTGCACAGGAGATACCTGCAGCTGATTAAAACCAACCTTGTGACCCAAAATAGCTGGAATGTCCAGTGTAAAAAAGGCTTTTAGACATTTTACCAGGATTCATGTCAAGATCCTGCATGCTTATAAGTAAATCATAGGACTGAAATATCATGGAAATTTCCCACAAAATTTTGGTGACATCTGCAATTGCTATCATAACACACCTTGAGTTAGCTACACTTTAGAAATGAAAATTACGCAACCTAAGTAGCATCAAGAAAACAGTGATACTGAGACTGTATTGAACTGTTATGACACAAGAGTCTTGAAACTAGTTGTCTTCTCATAACTACTGTATATCTTCCTAGTGATCTTAAGCCTATCTTTTAGATACATTCAATTTGCAATGCATAGTGCCACCATTGATCAACTACAACTTTTGGTGATATGAAGGCCAAACCTAACTGTGGTTTGATCAAGTTCTTATAAAGCCCAATTTGAGTCTCCAAAGATCGATAGACAATTAAATGTGCACCTATTCTTTCAGCTAATATTTATTACCACTATTTAAAAAAATGGCAATTGTGCATGATATTAAACAGCAAGACTTTGGAATTCAAATGCCTTAAATTTGATTATCCAGAGAGGCAGAGACAGAGTATCATTACAGGCTGAGTATGAACCTAGTAAATCATACTTTTAAGTCACATCAAGAAAATAGTTTTGTTATCCATACTCATCTAAAACAATACAAATCTTCATAGGCAACAAACTAAAAATTTATGCTCCACATTACAATTTTGAATGTATAAATATCAACAGATACTTTGAATCATCAATCCTACATGTGTTGATGTGTTCAGCTTACATAACTTTTAAAAAACATTCAATAGCTTCATAGAAAGTCAAAAGAGCATGTCAAACTTGAAAAACATCACACAGGTTCAAGAAGTTACAAATCTACCAAAAACAAAATGAGCAAAAAGAATTCTTGCTCCATACCAGCAATTTACTTTGCTATATAGACTTCACTTGCATTTAAACAAGCATAGCATATACTTATTTAACAGAAACATAAAAGAGAAGTACAACTGGTTTACATTCACTTATTACATTGCAAAAGAGCAAGGAAACAAGAACAAAACACTACCATCCAAAGAGTACACAGGGGAGCCCATCATCGAATTTGATTTGTGGATCTGCCTTTTTGTTCTGTTTCCTTTTTTTCTAAATTTAGTGCTTCACTGAATGGAGGATGTGAAGAAGGATGAGAGGAATTGAGGAATAGCAAATCAAGTTGGTGAACCCAGCCAATCCAAACAAGATTTGGTAGAAACTATTGTAGGTGAAGCAAATCAAACCAGTTTTCATACAGAGAAAATAAAACAACAATGCCACAGCGGAAAGAAAGGAGGCAGCAATTCTATTAGAAATAGAAAACATCGAAGAGGATTGTGGTTTATAGATAGAAAGATGAGGAGATAACGGTCGAGCGTGACTGACAGCCGGATTCGCAACAAATGGAGTCGAAATCGAAGCTGTGGAGAATCTACTCGAAAGAGAGAATATCGAAGGGATTTGCGACTTGTAGTTCAGAAAAGAGAAAACCTGATTCAATCGGAATTCTGACCGGAAGTTCCCGGTTACAGCTGGATCCGGAAACTTCACCGATTCTTCATTTCCTTTCTTCATCATTGAAGCTCCACTACCTAAGGCTCCTCCCTGTGGTGCGGCAGCAATTCCACGCCTTCAAAACAATTTCAAACACAATCGTCAAATGATTATCTTCAATCTAATAAAACACATAAAATCCGTATATAAAATACACAGCAGATAAAATTATAAATCATATGCTTCACATAAGAAAAACGAAGCAGAAAATGTAAGATTTACTTGGAAATAACAACCGAAAGCTGATCGCCAAAGAACGAAGAGAGTCGTTTAGCGTTTGAGAACGAGCGAGCCATTGTTCCGATTAGCTTTTCGTTGACGGAGATACAAATCTGATCGGCGCTGCAACAGAAATTTGGTCGCAGACAGATTTGATCGTTTACGATGAGATTCAGAAATTGAAAAAAACTAAATCAATAAATGAACAATCAATAAACCTATTTGATCAACAATTTTAGAGGTGTAAAAAGCATCATACACACAAAATGCACATCGGAAAAGATAGAAGATTGGCGGTGCCCACCTGTGGTTCCGATTTCCGAAGACGGCGAGCTGCAACTGGTAGAGGAAACGGTTAACAATGACGGACGCTATTAGGGTCGAGTGAATTTGGATCATTGGGCCTAATTTAGAAGAAAATGCATATTGGGCCATTAGTTGGTGATCAGAAAATGCTAATAAAATATATATATTGTCATACATATAATTGATATGAGCGATTATATATATATATATATATATATATATATATATATATATATATATATATATATATATATATATATATATATATATATATATATATATATATATATTTGTGTGTGTAGATTGTCAATTAAGAACTTATATGCATCTAGGAACCTTTAGAACTTTTGTGCACCTAAAAATCCATCAAGGGTGCACTAAGGGCATTTAGGAAATACTTTAATAATTTTTTTTAATGGTTTAAAGAAAATTAAGAGATCTAAATTAGGTAACTAGATAATCACATTAAACTACATTTCATTTATCTCTTCCGCTTTCGCTATCTCTCATCTCTCTATCAATCTTGTCTCATCTCTCCCTCTTCTCGGCCGCATGGTAACAACCACCACCAAAACACCTCCGGTGGGTGCGTCCATGACCACCAACATCGCTATGAAATAATTGATGAACGGAGATGCTTTGAACGTTTTAATGGTGATACGATGAATGAACGTGGTCACCACTATGTTGTCGTCGCCGACATCTCCTCCTTTTCCTCTCTCGGTCGCTCTTCCCTCCCTCTCTCGGATGCCGCCGTCGCCAACCACCATCATGCAAGATCGAAAATGATGATAAACCGATAATGGACACGAAGATGAACATGATGATGTATTGTTTTGAATCCGGATGAAGATTCATGTTTACAATTAAAGATGATGGTCATTAACAACAATGCATAGATGAACGATGCATAACAGCGACAACTCGATGCATAGATAGATGATGAACGACGAACATGATAATGATGAATGATGAACACGGTGCTGATGATTAACAGCGATGCATCACGAATCTGTATATATTTTATATAAATAAAGTCGAGATGCATCACGAATTGAACGATGAACGAAATGCAACCCCAATCTAGAGACAATCTATAAAAATTTGGCAACAAAAAAATCAAACGTGGATGCTTGACGGATGTTCTAAAGAAGAATTTGGACTCGAGTGGAGTTGGATCCTAGAGGTATTGAGCGTCATTCCCTATTGTATACGACTTTGTGATGAGGAAAATGAATTTGTTAAGCATTTTCTAGTTAATTGAAAAAAAGGCTTGACAAATATGTGGGGTGTGTGTGGGGGGGGGGGGGGGGGCGGGGGGGAGGCTAAATTGCTATAATCTTCAACTATGAAGGGCGGAAGGTAGTGTCAACATTAGGGAGAAAAGTGTGAGAAATGTTTCTATATATACACAATCATCTAGATGTATTGACAATAACGTTGTATCTCAAAATAACTAGACTATTTATAGAAGTAGTCTAGTAATATCAGCTCAACATGGTGTCGCATGTATCTCTAGGGTCTGTGTGAGTACTTGAGATGAAAAAATAGAAAACAACAACAAACTTGTTAAGCTTGTGAGTAACTTGTAAAATAATTATAAGTAATGTTATAAAACTCCGTATAACACAATTAACATATATATACAGCAGAACACAATATAAACTTTACAACAATGGTGAATCATGGCTCAGTGCCTCATCAAGAGCGACTGTGTGGACAACAACACTACACAAAGTAGTGGCTAGTAAGGACCTCTAGTTGGGAATGATTCAACAAGCCTCTACATACAACTGATGCTCAATATATGTTAATAAATGAAATCGACGTGTAAAAGGGATTCGTCATGAACCGTATAGTACTCAAAGTATTCTTTTAGAAACAAGTGTGTCAACGTGTATGCATCTTGTAAAAAGGGTACTCGTAACTCACTAGAAGCAATCAAGAAGATTGAAAATATATATGTTTCTCATGCATTGAGTTATAAGAGCATAAATACATAATATCTACTAAATTAACAACTTTATCCAATTCCTCCCAATTTAAAAACTTAAGTTATATATTTCAACTTATTAACCTGTTTAGAGTCATCTCGACTAAATTCTCAACCAATTATAGTTTGACACATAACAGCAACATACTTTGTTCAATTAAACTTTGTCAACTCATTTGATTTCAACATAATAACAAATAGAGCAAATCCACGTGGTATTCTTAGAATGTTACACAAACATATCTGAAAGTATTATTGGAGGAATGTGGTTGTGTGTTTGTGTGTGTGTGCATACATACATACATATAAGGAGAGAGACTTAAGTTTAAGAAACTGCCCCACGAATAAGGTTCCCTTCTTTTATTCAAGATAGCTATTAAACAATTAGGGCGAATATATTTATTGAAAGATAAGCTACTTCCCGGTCGAGATGTCTGAGGGAAACTTTTTCGGTATCAACAACTGTCGCAACGGTCAAAATCGAGTGCATCCGAAGGTACCGTCCTTAAATAATTTAATTTTTTTTCACAATTATGTTTAAATTAACGTCACACACATAATATGTAACAACCTAGCTTTTTACTTAACTTTAATTCTGTCTTTGATTCAATAATGTAATTTTATTACATTATTTGTATTGTAATTTTAATTAGGTAATGAGAATATTTAATCAATATAAGTTATATTAGAAATGATAAAAAGTAAAGATAAGTTAGTAAACTAAAAAGAATTAGATGTTGAGGGATCAAAAGTGACAATTTTATAAAGTTAAAAATAAAAGACATAAAGTCTTTTTAATTTCCTCATTAGCACACAATTAAAAGATTTCTACTCTCTCTCCTCTTTTCTTCTTCACCTTCGGCTAACCTCAAGAAAACAACAAAAACTCCATAAATGTGCAAATTAAGTGAAGATTGATCAAAGGAGAAGCTATAATTATCAACAAACATCATCAAACTACAAAGATTTGAGGTAATAATTTCTTTAATTTCGAAATATATGTATGTTTGGTTCGGTTTTGTGTAAAAACCGAAACCAAGAATTTAAAACATGAAATTTGTAATGCATGTGTAAGATTTTAGTTGATTATGATGAAATGAAGTATATAGAAGTTATAGAAACAAAAAAAAAAAATTATGGCTTGGATCAACCAAATAATGAAGAAATCGGATTTTTAGTGATAAAAATGTGTTCTTGACAAAAGTCTATAATTTGAATGATCTTGATGAATTTGTGATGTTTTTGATAAGGAAAATGATACAAAATCAACCTAATAATGATAATATAACTTTAGATTTAGTTGCATGTTAATAAAATTGAGTTTTGTGAATTTTTATGTAAAACCCGTATGAACATACTCAAGAACATGAAGAACAAAATCTGGAAAATTTACAAGTCTTGGGTCCAAATTCGGATGACCCGAATTCGGATGAAGACTAATTCGGGTGCCAATTCGGATGGCTACTTCGGATCTTGTATGGACCGAAATTCAATTGTCCAAATTCGGATGATATACTTGGATTGGTCCTAATTCGGGTTAGCATTCGGTCCGAATCCGATTGACCCATTTCGGATAGGTCCGAATCCGGGTGCATGGTCCGGATTGGTCCGAATCCGGATAACCAGTCCGGATGGTCCGAATTTAATGGATCCGAATCCGTGCCTTTTATTTTTAATATTTTAACATCACAATTAAATACTATTTTATAAATACAAGAATCATGAATCCAAGATGGAAGAATAAAGAATTATCAACTATCAGAATCAGATGAAAATAAGAATATAAAGACTTTAAAGCTAAAAGATTATGAAATTGACAATGATGCGATAATTATTCTGGACAGGTTCAGATAACTCTGAACACAGATTTAAAGATATTGAAAGTGGGTCACTGATTAGAAAAGAAAAGCCAGAGATCAGATAAAGCAAGATTAAAGATAAATCCTGGGATAACTCAGGTGGTGGATTTTAGATCTGCTTGATAAAGACTACAGAAACAGTGAGTTATAGATATTCAGTTTTTCATGCTAGACTTCCGATTGAGATATATTGTTGATGACAGTTTATTTGACATTCATGAATGCTCAGCTGGATTGTGACCTGTGCACACCATGGTTCGGTGATGCCCTGTGGATCATGATAGCTAATTTGACTTATCATTTCACATGACAATTGTATTTATAGTTCATTTCATATGTTATTGCTATCATGACTTTGATCACTATGCTTTCTTTATTGATCGCATCATTTGACATATTGATTCAGCTTAGAATAATTAGCTTTATCGGTCTATTGTTCTAGACCTAGCTATGTCACCAGTTCTATTGAACTTGGTATTGATATTCCGATGTTCCCCCATGAAGACCGCTGGTAGCTAGCCCAGCATAAGTGGATAGCTTCCACTAAAAGCGTGAGCGTGGGCTGAACATCATCCAATTCTCTGAGTTCTATGTCTCAATCATGAGTGGCTGTAGCGGCAGTCCAGACATATCACGCTTTGACCCATGATCCGCTTGATTAATGCATGTAAATCTGAAAATCTATATTCTCACTAAGCCTTGCTTATCAGTTGTTGTTTAATATTTTACAGGAAAAGATAAAGGAAAGTCACCTGCAGGACCTAGTTCTTAGGTCTTACAAGATCAAGATTGAAGTATTCTATAGACCACTACTCAACAAAACCCTTCGGTACTGATTGGCAGAAGATACTTGTGGTGGTCTGGGTAGATTTGAATTGATCGTATGATGACATGTATTAGATTAGATGATACCCTTTATTAGTTTATTTTAAAAATTGTAATCTGAACTAAAAATTGTATTAACTTATCCTAATGTTTGTACTTGTAATCAGAAATTCCGCAACTTAAATTACTCTATCTTAGTTATGATTGATATTGTGTTGCATAATGTGGGACCTAGACTCTGAGGACTGCCCCGTAAAGGGAGGTCTTCACATAATATGTGAATTTCAGATACATTCACCAAGTCTTAATGTCCTTAAAAATTTTGTGAATGATTATTCACATTATTAACATGATTTTTTCAACAATTCACAAGATTTATTTTTCGAATCTTAATGTATAAATATATGAATTTTTCGAATCTTAATGTATAAATATACATCACGATTATAAAACTTTCTATAAACAAAATCATATAAACATGTACATATATAGTTGGGTTTAAGGGAGAACCATTAAGTATCGGAAAACCAAGGAGAAACATAAATGCATCACAATTCTCGGATGATGCATAATGATTCGTGCGTGATGCATTGAATTCACACGTAATGCATCATGATTTTGTGTGATGCATCACCTGATTCAATGGCTATAAAATGGTTTCCCGGTTCTCCGATTCATTATAGTTCTCCGTTGAACCTTTATATATATATATATATATATATATATATATATATATATATGTGTGTGTGTGTGTGTGTGTGTGTGCGTGTGTGTGTGTGTGTACACGTTAAGGAACCTATAAATATAATACCTATTAGATTTCAAGGTAATTCTTGTCTTGAATAAATGGTAGATTAATGAAATTATAACTAAAGACTAGAAATCCAACTCTAGCAAAAGTTAGTAAATTAAGAATGAAGTCAAATCCTTGACTAATAGATGAAAATCAATGGTCAAATGACAAAAAGAAGTCTGAATTGATATGTACTAACGACTAGCCGACCATTAAATTTGAAATTTTGAAAAACTACAAGTTAATTAAATTGGTAATAGACTTTGTAAGTGGATGTTGACTTTAAATAGTTAAACCCTAAAGAAACAACATTTAAAAACTATTATTGAAAATAATAAAATTGAAGGGTTTGTATTGCAAAGGTTGAAAATAAGTCAAACATGGGTCAATTTAATGAAGCTCATTGCCTAAGTAAGCATTTGCAATAATAATGTTACAATACACCTTCAGTCAAATTGTTGAGTTATGTGTGTATGCCTTGTGCATGTTCTTGGTGAAATCATATGTAATGTAATAGAGTCAAGAGATTCCATCTTTAATTCTTACCAGAATCAAGCTTGGGATTTTGAAAATGAAGTTTTAATCCTAGTTACATGAAAGTTTAGAAGACCTTTGGTGAAATCCAAGGATGTGTTCATTTGGGATGGATTTTTCGTTATGGTTCATATGAGATTGAATCAAAAGCTCAAGAATGTGAACATGATTGTCAAGGCATATAATTGAAGAGAATTAAAAGTCAATAGTGGTGTGGGAATATGAGTTTTGAAGAGACTCATAGTCACGGTATGTGGTATGTGTAATGTGCTAGTTGGGTCTATGCATAAATTGACTTCTAAATTTACCTTGTATTGCTCGTATTGACCATAGCTTTGGCATATAAATTTTGTAGCTATATCAATGTGTCAATTAGAAATTATTTTCATGTGTTTTGAATCTACTCTTAAAGTTAACATGGTGAAAATTGGCATTTTGATCACATATCATTGACCTAGTAAACAAATTGATGCTTGGGTCTTCGTTACCACGACCCTGACCACGACCACATTGCTCTTGGCCAGCGATAAAGCATTGGTTGTGACAACGATTCCTGAAATAGTAATGAAATATTCAAATGTAATTAGCTTAGAAGCAATTTGGAAATTTCAATGGTGTTTTGTTAAGTAATTATTGTGACAATGACAACTAGCCATTAATGTAACCGATGAATGTTGAAAATAATGGAAGTGGCATTTTGAACCTACTAAACACTAAATGATAAGTCCTAACGAACAATTGACCCGATTTCTTGACTTGGAAATGATGATATCGTTCAATATGATGAAAGTACACCGTGAGATGCAGCGATGATATATTATATATGCAGTTATGTTATATCGTTAACGCAACAAAATCCTAGAAGTTAAGGAGAGTTTGCTATTATGCGACGAATTGTGTCGTTCGGTGAGAAAGATTAAATTTTACTATGAAACAATGCCACTATGATGTGATGCCTTTAGTACGTGATGAACCTCATGTGTTCCCTAAATAGGTACACCGAGGAAAAGTATATTAATAACTTATGTGATACATTAGTAGCCTTAGATAATACAAATTGTGAATCGGCTAAGGATCTAAGTTCTCTATGAAAAGGTTATCTTTTGGCTTAGTAAGTGGGAAGAATTGCAAAAGGCATTGAGTCGTTTGATACTCAATCGTATTAGTTCCTCACCGCTGTATAAGTCAAGTGATTCCTAGGGCGAAAATGGGGGAAGAATTGTAATACCTGATAATTATGAGGTAAATTAAATGTCCTTAGTTATGTTCGACTAATACAATTTATGAGATAATGGATACTATTAGGGATTCATTGGTAAGTATTATGAGTATTAATGGTGGGGTATGGTACTTATATAAGATCAAATAGTTGTGTAAGAGGGTTGAGTTGTGAAAGAAAAGGAAAAGGGAGGGGATAAGGTGACAAGGTGGGGCAACCCTTCCCACTCCCTTAATCAAATGTCCCACGCACTGTAACATCAAAGGATTTAAAAAATTATTATTGAGGATATTTAGCTCATATTATTGTAATTTATGTAATCCAGTTGGATTATTTATAAAATTTAATTATCCGGAAAGTATGTATTTGGAAATTTAAAAGTCGCTTGCTATGATGAGTAATTAAGAAATTTGAGAAATTCAATTTATTAAGTTAATATGATGATAAATAAATGTTAGTGGTGATAAAATAAAGATGAAATCAGTATTTAATGAAATCAGATAAGTAGATGGGCTAATTGTGCAAATAGCCGAAAGTTGTGGGATTTCAGAAAAACTGGTGGGATTTTCATTTGAAAATCCCTCTCTTATGTTTGGCAAAATAAAATAGAGGGATTTCAATTTCCTTTAGCATTTCACAATCCTCCATTTTAAGATTTTAGAATTCTTCCATACCCCCTATTATTTCAAAATCTCATATCTCTACATTTCGAAATCCAAACCAAATGACAATATTACTTTTATCCTCAACGTAGCCACCACCTACCTATACCTATTGATCCTACCTTACCCTACCAACACCTACCCCATCCCACCCACCCCATCCAACCCCACCCCACCCCACCTCATCCTATCCTGCCCTACCCTAACTACATATACCAAATAATGATAACTATCTAACATTACATACCTATACCAATCCATTGTACCATACTCTACCGTACCTCTCCACCCTACCCCTACCTAGTACCTACCATACCTATCCATGCTACCCATCCCCACCCTGACCCAACAAGACATCATATCTTACTCTCACTCATCCTACCTCACATATATCTATATACATACCCACCCCATAATACCCCTTCTGTGAAGACCTTCCCTTACGGGGCAGTCCTCAGAGTCTAGGTCCCACCTCATGCAACACGATATCAATCATAACTAAGATAGAGTAATTTAAGTTGCGGAATTTCGGATTACAAGTACAAACATTAGGATAAGTTTAATAAAATTTTAGTTCAGATTACAATTTTAAAATTAACTTATAAAGGGTACCAGACTAATCTAATTCATGTCATCATACAATCAAATTACATCTACCCAGACCACCACAATTATCATCTGCCAATCAGTACCGAAGGGTTTGTTGAGTAGTGGTCTACTGAATACTTCAATCTTGAACTTGTAAGACCTAAGAACTAGATCCAGCAGGTGACTTTCCTTTATCTTTTCATGTAAAAAGGTCAAATAGCAACTGTAAGCAAAGCTTAGTGAGAATATAGATTTTCAGATTACATGCATTAATCAAGCGGATCATGGGTCAAAGCGTGATATGTCTGGACTGCCGCTACAGCCACTCATGATTGAGACATAGAATTCATAGAATTGGATGATGTTCAGCCCACGCTCACGCTTTTAGTGGAAGCTATCCACTTATGCTGGGCTAGCTACCAGCGGTCTTCATGGGGGAACATCGGAGTGTCTATACCAAGTTCAATAGAACTGGTGAAGTAGCATGGTCTAGAACAATAGACCGACAAGGCTAATCATGCTAAGCTGAATCAGTATGTCAAAGATGCGAGAAATAATGAAAGCATAAATCATCGAGGTCATGATAGCAATAAACTCATAGCAATATCTGAAATGAATAGTAAGTACAATGTCATGCGAAAAGATAAGTCAAATAGCTATCATGATCCACAGGGCATCACCGAACCATGGTGTGCACATGTCACAATCCAGCTGAGCATTCATGAATGTCAAATAATCTATCATCAACAATATGTCTCAAACGGAAGTCTAGCATGCAAAACTGAATATCTATAACTCACAGGTTCTGGGGTCTTTATCTAGCAGATTTACAATCCACCACCTGAGTTATCTCAGGATTTATCTTTAATCCTTCCGGACTCTGGCTTTGCACTTTTCAATCTTTAAATCTTTAATTCTTTAACTCTTTGTTCAGAATTTATCTGAACCTGTCCAGGATTTACCATAACATATCATTATCAATCTTTAGAATTTCATTGACTTGATTCTGATAACTCATAATCTTTTTAAATGTATTTTATGCCCAATTCTTGCATTTGAACATTTCATATTTCGTTTATTATTACATAGTATTGGTTTTGAATTATATCTTTTGTTAAGTCATAAAAACATATCTAAAAAGTTAGTTTATTAGTTTTAATTTCGGATCATAATAATTACATCCGAATTCGCACCATCTGGGATCGACTCGGCGAGTCGGTTAAGACGACTCGGCGAGTGGAGGTCCGAAATTCGGATCTTCGGCCGAATTCGTATGCATCCGAAAATTCTATGGATCCGAGATTATCCATCCGAACTCGGTCAAAACGGATTTGGATCACATCCGAATTCGGGTCAAACCGAATTCGGATTATATCCGAACTCGGATCTAAATCGCAATTCGGATCCAACACTTATAAAATTTTTAAGAGAAATTCATGGTGTTCTTGGTGACTCGCCGAGTCACCATAGCGACTCGCCGAGTCGACTTGCAGGTTTGCAGGTCGACCCATACGGGTTTTACCAAAAATTCACCAAACTAAATTTATATTAACATGCAATTAAATCCAACGTTATATTATCAATTTTGGGGTGTTTCTACACTGTTTTCCCTATATTAAACACTTTAAATCATCCAGATTTGTCCAAAATGTTGAATTTTTCTCAAGAACATGAAAATTTAAAAAAACTTAGATTTTTGATTATTTTGGATGATTTAAGCTACGATTTTTGTTTCTGAATCATTTATGGGTTTCAACATACGATTTCTAATCAATATTTCTAACATGCAACATAATTTTTACAGATTATAAATCCGAATTTGATGCATTTAAATTCTCAAAAATATCAAACTAAAACTTAGAATTTAGTTTTATTACCTTAATGTTCTTCTGATTCTTGATAATCTTTAGCTGATTTCACGAATTCCTCTTCTAATCTTGATGTTCCAGCAGGTTTTAGAGTGAGATTGAGAGAATTTGAATGTTGAGAGATGATGAAAAATGAAGAAATAAAGACTTTGTTAGGCACAAAAAGGCCTGAGTCAAACCTGTTCTACATCTGAGGGGGAGATTTATAATCAAATCTGTTGATGCATTTGAAGGTTGAACTTAAGACCTGTTATATGCCTTATTAAAGCCTAAAGATGATATGCTATATTAGTCTAAAGCTGTTCTATGTGTTGCATGTGTTGCAACTAAGACAGTTTGTCCAAGCTGTTCTGTCTGCTGAACAGGCTGGACATAAACTGTCTACGCTGCTCTACACTGGTGAGCAGCTTGGGCAATTTTAAAGTGTTCTGTTCTTTGTGAACAGAACCTGTTCTTTGTGAACAGGCTAAACACTTTATGGAATATGTTTCCAAGTCATCATGTATTGTTTTTGACTACAAGATCAGTTTACAAAGTCGAAGACAAAGTGGAAAACAGAACTGCTCAGCCTGCCCAAGCTGTTCTGTAACATGAAGACAAAAGGTTATTTGAAAAAGGATGACAGACCTTTTTCTTATATCAAAATAGGCCTTTACAAGGAAGAAAGACGCAAAGTTGACATTCCTAAATTAGTTAAAGGGAATGCAACAGTAGACAAAGTAAAAAGACAAAAGTTCTGCACATGTGAAGACAAGTCTGCTTTTCAGAAAAGTGCAGAAAAGGTTATGTTGTCTTTTCAACAAGACTTTTCCTTTTCATTCCGTCCAATGAAGATGTTTCTCCTAGATCCTCTGAGTGAGTATAAAAGGAAGCTTCTAAAGACAGAAAGCATAGAAGAAAGCTAAGTGCTGAAACCAAGGGTGAACGTGCAAGTGTGTTTTTCATGCATGCAAGCCTGATTGTGTAATACAGTTTCTTTGTGTCTAAGCTGTTCTACATAAGATGTTCCTCTGAGTCTTGTAAACACAGTGAGTGCTTCTTAGTGAGTGTATTTATTGTAGACTAGTTTGAGTCTGTCTTAGACTAGTGAACATACTGTTGTATCTGTCATCTCAGCTTGAACTATTCCGCAGTCAAGCTTGTTTGTAATTAACAAATTGTTGATAATACATACAAACATTGAGAAAATAGTGTGTAGTTTTTAAATTTGCTGTATTCACCCCCCCTCTACAGCATAAAGCTATATACTTTGGGAACCTCTCGGGACCTACAGACTTAGAGTCTTTATATTTCAAGACTTTCAAATATTGACACAATTGGTCCCTCTACATCTGATTTTCATTTAAATACATATTTATCTTCATTTTATCATCACTAATTTAATTTATCTTATTTAAATATTTTCATTACTTAATTAAAATTACAATACAAATAATGTAATAAATTACATTATTGAATCAAAACAGAAATTAAAGTTAAGTCAAAAGCTAGGTTGTTACAGAATGGGCTCCACCACGCATAAACTTCGTCCTCGAAGTTAGCTATGTTCGAACTAGCTTTCATGACATCTTTTGATTCCCAAGACTGATGCGAACCCTTGTGGTGTTTCCACTGGACGAGCACCATCTGTATCTCTTTATTACGAAGCTTTTTGGTCTTCGAGTCCAGAATACATTCTGGCTCTTCAACCACTCGAAGCTTCTCATCAATCTTCAGATCAACATGTGGTATTTGTACTTCTCTTTCATCAGCTAGACTCTTTCGTAGATGGCTAACATGGAATACAGGATGTATTCCAGCTAAATCAGTTGGCAGTTCAAGACGATAAGATTGATTTCCTATCTTTTCAACAATCTTGAACGGGCCGATGAATCTCGGAGCTAGCTTGTTCCTCTTTATGAACCGGACCACATTCTTCATTGGAGATACTTAAAGCATCACCCAATCGTTAACTGCAAAACTGATCGATCTGTGACGATTATCGTAATACGACTTCTGCCTGCTTTGAGCTTCAAGGATGTTCCTTCTGACAAGTTGAATCTTATCATGAGTCAACTGTAGAAGTGTTGGACCTGCTAAAGGCGATTCACCTGTTTCGCGCCAACAGGTGGGCGTTCTGCACTTTCGTCCGTATAAAGCTTCAAAAGGAGCCATCTTAATCGTGGAATGATAACTGTTGTTGTATGAGAATTCAACCAAAGGTAAATGGTCATCCCAGTTACCACCCAGATCAAGAATCCAGGCACGGAGCATATCTTCCAAAGTTAGGATAGTGCGTTCACTTTGGCCATCTGCATTAGGGTGATAAGCTGTACTCATTGAGATTCGAGTACCCATCCCTTCTTGCAGTGCTTGCCAGAATCTCGAAGTGAAACGACTATCACGATCAGAGACGGTAGATTTTGGCACACCGTGACGTGAAATAACCTCGGTGATGTACATCCGTGCCAATCTATCAAGTGAGTATGTCTCTTTCATCGGTATGAAATGTGCTGACTTCGTTAATCGATCCACGACTACCCAGATGGAGTCGTGTTGTCTCTTGGTCTTTGGCAATTTCGTGATAAAGTCCATGGTTATATGCTCCCACTTCCACTCAGGAACTGGCAGTGGTTGCATATCCCCGAAGGGCTTCTGGTGTTCTGCCTTAACCATTTGACATACTATGCAGCTTTCAACAAATTGACCGATGTCTTTCTTCATTCCTGGCCACCAATAATCAGCTTTCAGATCGAAATACATCTTTGAGCTGCCAGGATGAATGGATAACTTGGACTGATGGGCTTCAGATAGAAGAGTGTTGCGAATAGAACCATATTTAGGAATCCAGATTCGGTTTCCCTTGAGACATTGAAGTCCCAAATGATTCATAGATAGAAATTGAAGTTGCCCTTTGAGATTTTCAAAACAGATGTTCTCTTCTTTCAATGCTTCGGCTTGAGCAGATTTAATATCTTCAATGAGATCAGAAGAGAATACAATTGGAGTCAGGGCATAGCAACACTTTTCCGGATAGACTTTTCTACTCAATGCATCCGCGACCACATTGGCTTTGCCAGGATGATATAGGATCTCGCAATCATAGTCCTTGATAAGCTCCAAGGACCGACGCTGTTTCATATTCAGATCCTTTTGAGTAAAGAGATGTTTAAGGCTTTTATGGTCGGTGTAAAGCTGACACCGAGTCCCATAGAGATAATGCCGCCAAATTTTTAATGCAAAGGTAACGGCAGCCAACTCAAGATCATGAGTTGGTGCACTTTTCTCGTAGTCTTTCAATTGCCTTGAAGCGTAGGCAATAACTTTTCCCCTTTGCATGAGGACACATCCTAAGCCAGTACCAGATGCATCGCTATAAACGATGAAGTCATCATTGCCCTCTGGTAAGGCTAGAATTGGCGCTTGAATGACTTTCTGCTTCAAAGTTTCAAATGCCTCTTGCTGTTTATCAGCCCATACGAAAGGTGTATTCTTTCGTGTTAGCATTGTAAGTGGCACAACAATCTTTGAGAAGTCCTTAATGAATCGTCGATAGTAACCGGCCAATCCAAGGAAACTTCTGATTTCGGAGGCATTGTGAGGCGTTTGCCATTTTTGAACGGCCTCGACTTTGGATGGATCAACGGAGATGCCTTCGCCAGATACAACATGGCCAAGGAATTGAATCTATAAAGAAATCAAAGTAGAATTCAAGTTTTGAAACAACGAACGCTTTAAGAAATAACTCGAGACAATGTAAGATTTTTACCTGTCTGAGCCAAAACTCGCAATTTGAGAATTTTGCGTAGAGTCTTTCATTTCTTAATAACTCTAGCAATTGACGTAGATGAACAACATGATCAGCCTCCGTTTTGGAGTAAATCAGAATATCGTCTATGAATACGATAACTGACTTATCCAGCATTGGTCTGCACACGCGATTCATGAGATCCATGAACGCCGCTGGTGCATTCGTTAAACCGAAAGGCATTACGAGGAATTCGTAATGACCATATCTTGTTCGGAAGGCTGTCTTTGGAATATCCTCATCTTTAACTTTCAGCTGATGATACCCAGAACGAAGGTCGATTTTGGAGATGTAGTTGGCTCCTTGTAGCTGATCAAATAGATCATCGATTCTGGGCAGAGGATATTTATTCTTGATTGTGACTTTGTTCAACTCACGATAGTCGATGCACATTCGGAGAGTTCCGTCTTTCTTCTTTACGAACAAGACAGGTGCACCCCACGGAGATGAACTCGGTCGGATAAATCCCTTCTCTAACAGATCTTGCAGTTGTTTTGACATTTTCTGCATTTCTGCAGGAGCAAGTCTGTAGGGGGCTTTAGCGATGGGAGCCGCACCAGGAACTAAGTCAATCCCGAATTCAACTTGTCGTTCCGGTGGCACTCCAGAAATGTCATCAGGGAATACGTCTGGGAACTCACAGACGATCGGAATATCAGACACTGATTTCTTGCTATCTTTAGAGACAGTTTCAGACGAGACATAACACAAGTAGGATTCGTGACCCTTAGAAAGATATTTACGCGCTTTCTCAACCGATATAAAACAATGAGCACCTTTACGCTTGTCACCTTTGATCTCTAACACTCGGCCATCTGAAGTCTTGATTCGGATGATTCGGCGGTTGCAAACAATTGTAGCCTCGTTGTTCGTTAACCAGTCCATACCGATGATGACGTCAAACTCTTTTAATGGTATCGGGATAAGATCGAGGTTGAATACAACGTGATTGACAAGTAATGTGCAATTCCGGTAAACGGAATCAGCCATAACGTAATTGTTACTGGCTGTCTCTATATCGAGTATAACAGGAAGCTTCGAAGGAAACTTAGATAATCTTTGCGCAAAAGTAGTCGAGATGTATGAACGGCTTGCACCGGAATCGAATAACACACGCGCAAGTATTGAATTTAGTAAAAACGTACCGGTAACCACATCCGGGGTTTCTTTCGCTTCCTCCGCCGTTATTTGGAAGGCGCGGGTCCTAACAGTTGGAGTTGCAGCTGAGCTTTTCATTGTAGATCCTCCAGCTGATGACTGTGATTGACCTCGTTGTCCACTGTGGCACTGATACATGAAGTGTCCACGTTTTCCGCATTTAGCACAACCAAGACCTCGCTGGGGGCACTCTTCTCTACTATGGTCGATTCTGCTACACACATAATACGTGACGTCGTCTGGATTACACAATGTAGGTCCCGAGAGGTTCCCAAAGTATATAGTTATAAGCTGTAGAGGGGGGGTGAATACAACAATTTAAAAACTACACACTCTTTTCTCAATGTTTGTATGTATTATCAACAATTTGTTAATTACAAACAAGCTTGAATGCGGAATAGTTCAAGCTGAGATGACAGATACCACAGTATGTTCACTAGTCTAAGACAAACTCAAACTAGAATACAATGAATACACTCACTAAAAAGCACTCACTGTGTTTACAAGACTTAAGGGAACAGCTTATGTAAAACAGCTTAGACACACAGATGCTGGTTTACATAGAAGCCTTGCATGCATGAAAATCACACTTGCACGTTCACTCTTGGTTTCAGCACTTAGCTTTCTTCACACTTCTTTCTGACCTTAGAAGCTTCCTTTTATACTCACTTAGAGGATCTAAGAGAAACATCTTCATTGGACGGAATGAAAAGGAGAAGTCTTGTTGAAAAGACAACATAACCTTTTCTGCACTTTTCTGAAAAGCAGACTTGTCTTCACATGTGCAGAACTTTTGTCTTTTTACTTTGTCTACTGTTGCATTGCCTTTAACTAATTTAGGAATGTCAACTTTGTGTCTTTCTTCCTTGTAAAGGCCTATTTTGATATAAGAAAAAGGTCTGTCACCCTTTTTCAAATAACCTTTTGTCTTCATGTTACAGAACAGCGTGGGCAGGCTGAGCAGTTCTGTTTTCC
Source organism: Centrapalus pauciflorus (assembly GCA_020465985.1). Lineage (NCBI taxonomy): Eukaryota > Viridiplantae > Streptophyta > Magnoliopsida > Asterales > Asteraceae > Centrapalus > Centrapalus pauciflorus. The sequence continues at coordinate 29,518 of JAANYP010000632.1, read as the reverse complement.
ACTTTGTCTTCGACTTTGTAAACTGATCTTGTAGTAAAAAACAATACATGATGACTTGGAAACATATTCCATAAAGTGTTTAGCCTGTTCACAAAGAACAGGTTCTGTTCACAAAGAACAGAACACTTTAAAAATGCCCAAGCTGCTCAACAGTGTAGAGCAGCGTAGACAGTTTATGTCCAGCCTGTTCAGCAGACAGAGCAGCTTGGACAAACTGTCTTAGTTGCAACACATGCAACGTATAGAACAGCTTTAGACTGATATTGCAAATCATTTTCAGGTTTCAATAAGACATATAACAGGCCTTAAATTCAACCTTCAAATGCATCAACAGGTTTGATTATAAATCTCCCCTCAGATGTAGAACAGGTTTGACTGAGGCCTTTTTGTGCCTAACAATCTCCCCCTATTTGCAATAACCAGTCTAAGCTGGTCTTATCAAAAATCATTATATATTTTTACAGTACATTTTGCTGTGCTGAATTGGAAATTACAACATTAACAGTAAGTAAAGATCAGTTTAATATATACACTGATCTTCTGACTATGCAGAACACACATGTTTCTTACAAGAGTAGCAACTAATGTACTAATGTATTTTGTACAACTAATGTAAAAAAGCAAAAATTACAAACTTAATGTAATAATGTACAACTAATGTACAGGATGTACACACCCGATGTACAAGATGTTGGACTGTTTGAGTTGGGTAGCAAGATATGGCAAGCCTTCCTAACTGATGGACAGGCTTCCATTCCGTCACCTACCCAGATGTAGATGGACTTCATATCAATGGAGAGGAAGGATCTGAACCATCTCTCCAGTGTCTCCCTGTATTCCGCAAGTTGGCTCAAAATTTTCACTTCTGATAATCATGACTTGGATCATGGAGGCTCTCGTCTTTTAGAAGCCCTACTGAGCTGCATCCCAGATGGCTGCTTCCATTTTGCGAGACTGCTGAAAGAAACTGCAAGTCTGAAGGCGGCAAGTTGGTCTCACAGATCAACTTTGTAAGTTCTCGAGGACTCTTGGGAAGCCCTACTTCTTTCTTTGACGTGTCGAGGAGGATCTAAACAAAAATGCCCCCACGTAGGGTTCTTCAATAATCTTGGGCCATGCCTGCAAAACGTCTATTTCCTTTAGGCAGACTATGATCAACTCAGCTTTTATTTTCAATGGACACTCCTAGTTCGCCATGCTCAATCAGCGTCAGATGAGTAGCTCCATCTCTGTAATGCCCCATTCTTTGTCGTCATAGGCCTTTATCCTTTATTTGGGGGGTGGTGATGTCACAGAGGACAGCCTGCTTTTACTCTCTTTAGGAATCAATCTAGGCCGAGCTCACGTACTCTCTCATCAGCTGCTTGATGTATGAATGGTATGTAGTAGCCCTGATAGTTGTAGCCGTTTCGGACTAGACTGGGCAGGAGGGCACGGGCCAGTTCCATCCCCCATTCCGCTGTATCCATCTGTGGCAACATCAGTGTGATCGTAGGATGGCATTTCAGGGCCGGTTGCAAACCGCATCCTGGTGATCTGAAGCTTCCACTGTGTGCCTTTTCTGAAATGGGAACAGCGTTGACAATCGCGCTTTACCTTGGCAAGCCTTCTAGTAGGCAACATCATAAATTTCTTTCTAAGGTGCTTTCTTTTCTAGCCAAGTTGGTCAAAGTGGAATTTGGCTCGGGCAGAGGGTATCGTGGGTCGAGAGGTCGGTCTAGTCTTGGTCACAGAGACCCTGAGTCACCTGTGCTTGTTTCTCCCTCCTTTTCTCCTGGCTGATCCACCTTAGCAAGCAGCTGCCATTTAATTTCTTGCACCTCCAAGGTAGACATTATTTGAATTTTTCTTTGCTTCTTGGTGCAAAAGATTTAGCAGCTTTAAGCAAGAAAGCAAGTAGCGAAGCTTTAGCAAGGTTAGCAGATAAAAGTAGTATTTAAAATTTAAGCAGTTTTAGAAAGTTAGTTTTGCTTTAAAGCAAAAGTTTAGGCATGAAAATGAGAAAATTAAAGAAAATTAAAGAAGCTTTAAAAATTAAAGCTTTAAGAAGAAAGAAGAAAAAATTTAGAGAAAATTAAGAGAAGAGTTAGTTAAAAAAAAAAAGAAGATTAGGAGCCAAATTAGCTTAAGGCTTTAAAGAGAGAAGAAAGGCAGATTCCTCTGTCTTCTTCCTAATTCTTCTTCTGTCTTCTTCGTTTCCCCTTCCTTCGTCTTCTTTTCTTCTTCTTTCTTCTCTTTCTTCTTCTTCTTTTCTCTTCTTCTCTTCTTTCCTTCTTCTTCTTCTTTTCTCAATTTCCTCCAGAGCTTGAAGCTGTTCTTCTTAAACTCAAAGTAAACTTGTGCATAGGAATACCGCATCGCTTAACGCTTTAAGACCTAGGGCTTTTTATGGTTGTGAAACCTTAAGATCAGCTTGCTTTCGGCTGTTGTTGAGCAATGGCTTGCGTTTTCTTTCCTTTAGCTGCTTGGCTGGGCCTCTGCTGCTGGCTGTAAGTGACCAAAACAGCAGCCTCAGGAATGTCCTCTTCTCTCTCATTCATCTTCTTCTTCTTCAGTTAGAATGACTTGGCCATGCCTCCTTTTTACTGGCTAGAAAAGGCCTGTCCTCAGAATGACTTCCTCCCCCTTAGACTGAGCAGGGTTTGGGAGACAAGCCTAAGAGGCATGCCAGCTTGAGAGGCAAAGGACCTTCAGCTGTACCTGTAATGTCCCTGCTGGTTGGACCAGTGGGAAGTTGTAGGTAAACTGCTTTCTTCTTAGGAGAAGAATTTTTCTTCCTTCTTCACTCTTTTTCTTTTTCTTTCTTTCTTTTTCTTTTTCTTTCTTCCTTTTTCTTTCCTTCCTTCTTGTCTTCCCCTTAGAACTATAGAGTTAGTCTTCGAGGCAAATGACTGAAGAAAAAATGACTTCTTCGCCCCCTTTGAAGGAGAATATGAATGATGGAAACACAACAGAAAAAAAACACACAACACAGCAGCACCTGTCAACACCTGGCTGCATGAAGACCAGAAAGTCAGGCAGGTTACCAGCAGGTTTGGGCAGCAGGTTTGGGGGGCCAACCAGGCTGGTCATTAAGAAGCCGAGGTTGTCCTTAACCTCTGCAAGCTGGGAAAGACAGGCCTGAAGAGAAGAGGCTTGGAATCAGCAAGAGTGGTCAGGCTAACAATGTTTGCTCTATCAAAGCTGGAACAACAAGGCTTTGAAGCTGTGGCAAGATGGACTTCAAGAGTATCTTGCAGCATCAGCAAGGTCTGAGGACAAGTATTTGAGAGAAGTCCATAGAGTGTTCAGGCTGGCCAATGTGTTTAGGAAGGGTAGTTGGCAAGAAGTGAGGAGAGGATGACGCTGTTGGAAATGATGGCTGCAATAAAGAGGACACGGAGTCCTGTTGTAATGAGAGAGAGAAGAGAGAGAGTTTGGATACATTTTTGGCACTGAGCAGTGAGTGCTAACACTGTGGAGAGTTTCAGTTTGGGTGGGTAAAAAAAAAAAAAAAAGGGAGTGTCTGGGAAGGATTCTTTGAACATATCAAAGAAGCCCTTTGAAGCTGCTCAGACCAGAGTCCGAGGATATGAATGGTAGGGAGTGCAATGAAATGTTTTCCAAAGAAACAACGTGTTGGATCAGCAAGGAAAGCGGAATCCTTTCAAAGGCAGGCCTTTTGGGAGATGGTGTGTATGGGTGGATGTTTGGGTGGGTAGATGGGAGAAGATGTGATGAGGCTGGTGTTTGAGGATGTGACGGAGAAGGGAAGAGGGACTTTGGACGAAGCTCATAGCCGGAGGGCAAATAGTAAGATGGCCCAGGTGGGAGGGATCAAGAGGGTCCTTCAGCAGCGGCTGTAGCTGCATCACCAGGAGAAGGGGATGAAATGTTTGTTTGGGGCCTTTCAGATACTGCTTGTGTTGGCATAACCCCTCATGAAGACCAGTAGTGGTATCCTCTGCAGTGCCGTGGTCTAAAGGCAACCAACCCCCATCATCATTGGGAGATGGGATATGCATTCAACATCACAGCAGTGGGGAAACTGCAGATGGAATTTGGGCATGGAGGGAGCAGCCTCACCAGAGGTGGTAATGATCAGCTGAGGTTCGTAGCGTGGGTGTTGGTCCCTCAAGCAGCGGGTTGGTGTAGAACATGGCTGTAAGCATGGGGAGAGAAGTTTGAGGCTGACTGGCTGATTGGTCTTATCAGGCACGTGGGCATCCTCGTGCAGACTCAGGTGTGAGGAGATATGAAGTGGGGAACAGTGTGGACACAGTATGGAGTGGAGAGACTCCTGTCTTTCAATAGCCTCCTCTTCATAATCCTCAGCCTGTGGGGAGGCTGGGATGTTGATGTGGGTATCTCCGTTTGTACAACGGGTTTCCTGTTGGGAGGAACCAGAAGGGGCTATCTAGACTACTCCGAATATAAAAGCTAGGGCTGACTCTGGGTAGACGCAGATTGGAGGTGAAGCAGGCTCAAATAGCTGAACCTGGGCTCCAAAAATAGGAGAGGCAGCGGGGGTTTGCGGTCTTTTTCCAAACTGAACCTGTTGAGAGGGAACAGAGGAGGTGGTCTTGTGGCTGTTTCTTTTTTGGCTAGTGTTTGCGTTGGTAATGGATGGATGATGTGGGTGATTGTGGAGTAGGAACGATCGGTGTGGATAGGATGTGAGACGGACTTGGGCTAGGAACAGTGGGGCTGGCGTTCTCATTGTCTCTTCTCTAGTCTTGTGGCACAGAGGCACCAAAACCAGCCACACAAGGCTTCCAGGCTCACAACAAAATGAACGGACGGGTGAGGAGGAGTCTGCTCTGTTGCTCTTTCCTCAGCACATGAGGCGGAAAGGAACAGACAGCAGACGTGAGCGTTTTGGCCTTCTTGTTCACAGGCCCAGCTTCAGGTGGCCAAGGGTTCCTTTTGACAAGAGCTTAGCCTTGGACGCTGGCTTCGGGCTTTGGGATTTTGACAATTGGTGGGAGCAGCATCCCCCCCCCACGCTTCTGGATCCACCCTCACAGTAGAGGGTCGCGTCCACCAATCCTAGCAGCCCTCCTCATTGGGGTGGATAGAGGAGGGGATCATTCGCAGGACGGAGTATAGAAAACTCTATTCCTATAACTCGGGGAATGCAGCAGTCTAAGAAGAGGCTAGAGTTATAGAGATGCTTCACCACATACATGCTTTGAAAATGAGGCTCAGAAACCTGGAATAATCAGAGCAGCAGGGCTGGTCTTGACTCTTTGCTGCAGCCAGGATTCCTTCCTCAAATTCACAAAAATCCATGTACGCCATATCAAGGGTAAAGCTAGTCCCCCAGCCACCATCCCACCACCACCAATCCACGAATT
>JAANYP010000632.1:0-22651 GCA_020465985.1 Centrapalus pauciflorus | reverse complement strand
AGCTGCCGCTGAAGGTTTTGTTGATTTTCCAAATTACATGGCTGGATTTTGGACTTGTTCATAATCTGTTTCGACCTTCAGTAGCTCGAAATGATAAGCCCTCAGCGTTCCAACTACATCTTCCAACGATTGAGTATAATACTTATCTTCATCAAGCTTAATCATAGCCACGTACATCGCCCATTTGGCTGGTAAGGCATCAAGAAGCTTATTGTTCTTTTCTGTATCGCTATACTCAATGCCATGACTCTCAAGCCCTGTCAGCAGATGATAAAAGCGGGTGATGGTGTCGTCCAGCTTTTCATCCTTTAAAGCCTTGAAAATCGCAAATTGTTGTTTCAACAACTCCATACGCTTCCTCCGAACCCTCGGATTACCCTCACACCTCTTTTCCAGTGTCTCCCAAAGCTCCTTAGATGTCTTTTGATTGCGGAATGTGTGTAGTATGTCGTGAGGTAATGCCATTCGTATTATAGGGAATGTGTGGTTTCTCAGCTTCAAACACCTTTTTGTCATCATCCTTCATCATTGAATACGTGACAACCTTATGTCTTCCCTCAACTTCAGCAGTTGGTGGAATGTATCCCTCGTCGATACATAGCCACATTCGCATGTCGTTGAAACGCACAAAATCGGCAAACCGATCTTTCCACCAGTAATAGTCTTCAAGTTTCATCAGCTTAGGCGGAGTATTAGCTTTCCCGACCTCATGATCCATTTCCAGAAACCTTTGAAGATTTCTCATTGTTTCAAAAGTAATTGTATATTTGACTTAATAAATTTAATTCGAAATTAATTTAAGTTAATTCTTTCGAATTTAGTTAGATTCGAATATAATTAAGTTTAAACCTAATTGGGATTAAATTCGACTTAAGTCCTTAAATTAGATTAAATTCGAAACAGGTGACAAACTCGAAGATCTCCAAATTCGAAGGTCCAAGCAAACTCGAAACACTCAAAGTCGAAACCCAACAAACTCGAAGCTCCTATTCGACTCTAGTCCAGACTCGAATCAAACTTGAACACTTTTAACTCGAAACACTCGAAAATAAACTCGAAAGGAGCGGATTTTTGGTTAGACTCGAGACTAAGAAAAACCCTAATTACTCCTAATAGATTCGAGCGCCGCAAACTCGAAAAACGACTAATACCTCGATTTTTTAACGTTTTGCAGATTAAATCAATATTTTGACAAAGAAAAATATTGATTTCGATCAAAAACGTGAAAAACAACAAAGTATTTCCCGGATCCCAAGTTGTTAAGCTCGAAAAACACCAAAACTTGAGAGAATATTTGTCCAAAAGCGTCAAGAAACCTAGGATGAACACGAAGAACACCCCATGGCTCTGATACCACTTGTAAGGTCTACACACTACGGATCTATCTAGACGCGAGACCGTCAACGAGTGCGGAATCCTCGTTAACGGGTTGACGGAAACAACTCTCACACAGAACACGGAGACGCGAGACCGTCAACGAGTGTGGAATCCTCGCACCTACTAGATGATTCTCTCTGAAAGAACACTCACAAAGCTGATAGACTCGAGATCGCCTATTTGCTTAATCCCTCACGAATTCTGCAAAAGTCTCTTAATTATTCGAGTCTATCCCTAATTATAGAGACTCATTCGAGTTTGTCATGGGCCAAACTCGAATCAGGCCTAAGGCCCATTCAAGTTTGTCCCCTTGACTTTCTCGAATCTGCCTTATGATGTACATTCGAATCTGCCTAAGGAACACATTCGAATCTGTCATAGATTCGAATGCCAGTCCTTAGAGAATTCGAATTTACTCTTTCACATATTTAACTTAGTATCGAAACTTATGTTTTTAACTTATGCTTGAATTTATCTTTGAACTTTATGTTTAAACTTCTTGTAATACGTTACATCAAGTCCAAACATACAATCAATAAGAATCAAACATATATAAAGATATATATCAAATACTCGTTAATTCCAAATACTTTGAATATTACTTAAACCAAAATCCTAGATCACTTAGACTGCTATCGTCACACAGGGTGTACCAACATCTTTTCAACAAGACTTTCCACTTTTCCTTTTGTCCAATAAAGAAGCTTCTCTTAGATCCTCTGAAGTGAGTATAAAAGGAAACTTCCAAGGATTGAAAGGACAAGCCAAAAAGCTAAGCGCTAAAGCCAAGAGTGAACGTGCATTCAAGTGTGTCTTTCATGCATGCAAGTCTGCTTGAATAAAACAGTGCTTGTTGTCAAAGTTGTTCTTGTTCAAGCTGTTTCTTTGAGTCTTGCGAACACAGTGAGTAATTCCTAGTGAGTGTATTCATTGTAACTAGTTTAAGTCTGTCATAGATTAGTTAACATACTGTTGTATCTGTCATCTCAGCTTGAACTTTTCCGCATTCAAGCTTGTTTGTAATTAACTTTTGTTGATAATACATACAAACATTGAGAAAAGAGTGTGTAGTTTTTAAATTGCTGTATTCACCCCACCTCTACAGCTTAAGGCTATATACTTGGGAAACCTTTCGGGACCTACGTGTTCATTAGTAGAACCAAATATTATGTCATCCACATAGATTTGAACAAGCATAATATCAGACTTCACCTTCTTTATGAACAGTGTGGTATCCACTTTACCTCTGGAATACCCATTGCTCATAAGGAAATCAGTAAGAGTGTCATACCAGGCTCTAGGGGCTTGTTTTAGACCATAGAGGGCTTTGTCCAACTTATAGACAAAACCTGGATGATGTTCATTTTCAAAACCTAGAGGCTGCTTGACATAAACTTCCTATTGCAGCTTCCAATTTAATAATGCACTCTTCACATCCATTTGAAATACCTTCATGCTCTTATGAGCAGCATATAAAAACAAACCAATTGCCTCTAGCCTGGCCACAGGAGCAAATGTTTCATCATAGTCAATCCTTCCTCTTGTCTATAGCCCTGAGCAACAAGTCTTGCCTTATTCCTAATGACATGACCTTGCTCATCCATCTTGTTCCTGTAAACCCATTTGGTGCCAATTATAGTTTTACCTCTAGGAGCAGGGACCAGCTTCCATACCTTGTTTCTCTCAAACTGATTGAGTTCTTCTTGCGTGGCAGTGATCCAATTGGCATCTTTAAGTGCTTCATCCACTTTCTTTGGCTCCATGAGAGACACAAAACTAGAGAACATACAAAAGTTCCCTAAGCTGTCCCGTCTTGTTTGTACCCCTTTGTTGATGTCACAATTTATTTGGTCATTGGGGTGACACCTGATCCACTTAGGATCATTTTTCAATGAGGATTCTCCTATGTTGTTTGCATCTTCAACAGGTCCTGTTGAACAACTTTCATGATTTTCAGACACACTGATGTCTTGAGCCCGTTCACTTGTTGAGCATGACTCTCCATTGTTGAACACATCAGCAGAGGATCCAGGAAAATCAGCATTGATTGGTTCAGGACATGAAGTTGTAATTAAGTCAGTACAGTTATTCACACAGGGTGTATTAACATAATCATCATCATGTCCATCATGGTTAGCAGGTTCCACTCTGGATGTAGTGGAAGCTTTTGACTCCTCTTCACCGTTTGAATGCATGAGATCATCAAAGTTGAATTCTCCTGAAACTGATTCAGGTCAGCTTTGGTGGAAGCATTCCTGGACTCTTCAAAGGTGACATTTATAGATTCATCTATCACCTTTCTTTTGTTGTTGTACACTCTGTAGGATTTGGAGATAGCAGAGTATCCAACAAACACACCTTCATCAGCTTTTGGTTCAAACTTTCCCAGTTGGTCCCTTTGATTCAGAATGAGGCAGGGACATCCAAACACATGGAAGTAGCTAATATTTGGCCTCCTCCCTTTGAGCAGCTCATAAGGAGTCTTGTTGAACCTTTTCACCACTAAGGATCTGTTTTGGGTGAAGCAGGCTGTTAGGCACAAAAAGGCCTCAGTCAAACTTGTTCTACATCTGAGGGGGAGATTTATAATCAAACCTGTTGATGCATTTGAAGGATGAATTTAAGGCCTGTGATATGCCTTATTGAAACCTGAAAATGATTTGCAATATCAGTCTAAAGCTGTTCTATATGTTGCATGTGTTGCAACTAAGACAGTTTGTCCAAGCTGCTCTGTCTGCTGAACAGGCTGGACATAAACTGTCTACGCTGCTCTACACTGATGAGCAGCTTGGGCAATTTTAAAGTGTTCTGTTCTTTGTGAACAGAACCTGTTCTTTGTGAACAGGCTAAACACTTTATGGAATATGTTTCCAAGTCATCATGTATTGTTTTTGACTACAAGATCAGTTTTCAAAGTCGAAGACAAAGTGGAAAACAGAACTGCTCAGCCTGCCCAAGCTGTTCTGTAACATGAAGACAAATGGTTATTTGAAAAAAGGGTGACAGACCTTTTTCTTATATCAAAATAGGCCATTACAAGGAAGAAAGACGCAAAGTTGACATTCCTAAATTAGTTAAAGGCAATGCAACAGTAGACAAAGTAAAAAGACAAAAGTTCTGCACATGTGAAGACAAGTCTGCTTTTCAGAAAAGTGTAGAAAAGGTTATGTTGTCTTTTCAACAATACTTCTCCTTTTCATTCTGTCCAATGAAGATGTTTCTCTTAGATCCTCTGAATGAGTATAAAAGGAAGCTTCTAAGGACAGAAAGATTAGGGAAGAAAGCTAAGTGCTGAAACCAAGAGTGAAGGTGCAAGTGTGTTTTTCATGCATGCAAGTCTGCTGTGTAATTCAGTATCTGTGTGTCTAAGCTGTTTTACATAAGCTGTTCCCTTAAAGTCTTGGAAACCCAGTGAGTGCTTCTTAGTGAGTGTATTCATTGTATACTAGTTTGAGTTTGTCTTAGACTAGTGAACATACTGTTGTATCTGTCATCTCAGCTTGAACTATTCCGCATTCAAGCTTGTTTGTAATTAACAAATTGTTGATAATACATACAAACATTGAGAAAATAGTGTGTAATCTTTAAATTGTTGTATTCACCCCCCTCTACAGCTTAAAGCTATATACTTTAGGAACCTCTCGGGACCTACAACTGGTATCAGAGCAGTTTAGAGTGTGTGTCATTCTAGATCTCTCATTCTCCCAAGTTTCCATGGACAACAGTGCTGCAAATTCTTCTTACTATGACAATGGCTGTATGGGCAAACCTCCAAAATTTAATCATCAAAACTTCTCTGGTTGGAAGTTCAGAATGATGCTCTATTTAGAGAATCTGGATGTACAACTACCAGAGATAGTGATGGAGGGTCCCTATGTGCCAACCTCTGTTACTACCATAACTCCAGCGGTTGAAGGAGCTGCTCCTGAAATCAGGACCTTTGAGAAAGCTAAATCTCAATGGTCTGATGAAGACAAGAGACTGGTGGCTCTGGATGCAAAGGCCAGGAACAACCTGGTCATTTCTCTTCCTGATGATGTGTTCAAACAGGTTGAGAAAATGAAGACAACAAAAGAGATGTGGGATACTTTGTGTACCGTCTATGATGGACCCACAATCACACTGGACAACAGGATCAACAATCTTGTTAGACAGTATGAACTCTTCTTTGCTAAACCAAAGGAGACTCTCACTGAAACCTACACCAGGTTTACTGCTCTAGTGAATGATCTCAAGGCTGTTGGGATCACTAAGTATAGTCTTACCCTGGTGAATAAGTTTCTGGACATTTTACCTGAAGAGTGGAATTACTTCTCAACAATTCTAAGGAACTCAGGTACTATCAGAAGTATGGATCTGGTCAACTTGTATGGATCCTTACTGAATGATGAACAGTCAAGGCAACAAAAGAGAAATGTCTTGTAAATGTCCAAAAGAGGTGTAGCCTTTGTAGCTAATGTGAGACAGCCAGTAAATCAGGTGAGTGATGTGTTCACTCAACCTGATCAACAGGATGATGACAAGGAGGAGGTGTCAGATGAAGAAGATACTGCAGATCTTGCTGAACAAGATGATGAGCAAATGATAGCTATGCTTGTCAAAAGGTTCAACAAGAAAAGGTTTGGAAGAAACATGCTGCAAGGAAGTTCAAGTGCTGGCAAAAAGAAAGCATTTGATAAATCCAAGGCTGAGTGCTTCAAATGTGGCAAAACTGGCCATATAGCTGCTGACTGTGTGTCAAAAGCTGTTGGTCAGTCATCCAAACCATACAAGACAAACAAGGATGATGGCTATAGGGTTAAGTACCTTATGGCCATGGCTAAGCTGAGGAAGTTGGAAAACTCAGTGGGTTCCAACCGCCAAAAGGGACTCATGGCAGAGACTTGTGATTGGGAGGAATCTGATTCATCATCTGATGAAGAAGATAATCAATGTCTGATGGCCAACACTGATGTCCCATCAACAAGAAGCTTCAAACAAGATATGGCTGAAGCTGAAGCCTTCAGCAGCTTAGAGAACTGGAATCCTACTATGATGTATAAGGTACAAAATTTTATGGCTTGCAGTTCCGAAGAAAAAGTTAAAATGTTTGAATATATGCTTGTTGATCTAAAAGCTGCTGTTGAGAAGCATGATGCTTTGCTATCTGAAATCTCTAAACTTAAAACCGATCTTAAAACTAAATCAAGTAAACTGGACAGTTTCCATAAGTTGGAAACTGAGCTTGATGAATTAAAACACATCAACTCTATTTTACTGGAAGAAAAGAGAGAAACAGATATAAAGCATGCTAAGCTTCAAAAGATAGTTGACTCTTGGTGCCAATCTGCACAAAAAGTCAGCCATTGTATAAGTCAACAGATCCCTGCACAAATCCAAGCCTATCTTGGAGGGGATCTTGACACAGCAGCTTCTATTGTTGAGATCAATAATCTGAAAGAAGATTTATCCACTCTTGGTGAACTTCCAAACACATTCATTCAAAATCTGAATGGTAAACTAATCTCAACAAATAGGTTTGTCAGGCCTCAAAACACTGACAGCTTGTGTGAATTTAGCTCAAAAGCTGATGTTGGAATTTGTTCTCCATCAAGTCAGTCTGCTAAGTGCTCTGCTGGTTCACACAAGCAAAAGAAAGGAAAATATGTCCAAACTGAAGTTGTGGATATTAAACCTGTTGATAAAACAGGTTCTGAGTCCAAAGCTGATGGTAAAAAGCATGTTAATCCTTTTGATGCTAAACACTTTGAAAACAAGTTTTCAAAAGGTAAGCAGCCTGTTTCCAACAAGGGTAAATCTCATGTTGAAAACAAAACTGCTGTGATTTCAAATAAGTTTTCAAATCATAGTGGTAAACTGGTTTTAAATAAGCTTCTCAAAACCAGACACAGTGAGTATGCTGATAGGCAGCATAAATCACAATCTAGTAGGGGCAAAGGCAAAGCCATTTCTCAAACTGAGATAATTGGGAATAAGTTTTCCAAACCTATGGAAGCTCAAAAGCCAATCAAGCTCCCTGTCTTTGACATTTGTCCTCCTAAAAAGAGGAAAGAAGAGACAGCCAAAGCTGTGGCTATTGAACTATCCACCCAAGCTGTTGATTCAATAAAAAGTAATAAAATTGCTAAACCTGCTGATAGAATCAACAAAAATAGCTCAGAATGTGTTTCTGAAAGATCTTCTTCCAAAAATCCTAAAAAGAGAAAATGTTACAAATGTGGAAAGAAGACACATCTGGCCAAGGATTGTCCTGAATCTGAGGACATGAGGCCTGTTGACTCTGTTGTTTCCATCACAGCTGTCACAAGCAGTGTTGGAAATGTCACAGTCACTGAGAGTGGTATTCAAGCTGATACCATTCAAATAGCGAATATTAGTGTGGATATTTCAAGTCCATCAACAAATGTTGATGAAGTAGGAGAACTCATCTCTGTGATGAGTTCCCCTAAAAATAACTAATAATTCTCTTATCACTCTGCAGGAAAAACAACCTTCCCAGGTTTGGTACTTGGACAGTGGCTGCTCAGGGCACATGACAGGTTGTAAAGAATCGCTGAGTGATCTCAGGCCTGAAAAAGGGCCAAAAGTCACCTTTGGTGACAATGTACAGGGACCCACTGAGGCATATGGAACTCTTAAAGCTGGTGCTGCAGTGTTCAAAAGAGTAGCCAATGTGGTTGGGCTAAGACATAACCTTGTTAGCATAAGTCAACTGTGTGATGCTGGCTACAAGGTTAACTTTGATGAGCATCTGGGTTACATATTGGATCCCCAAGGCAAAGTTGTGCTATGTGCTCAACGAAAGAAAGGTGTATATGTTGTGGATATGCATTCTGCTGACCCCACAACTGAAACCTGTTTTCTCACAAGAACAAATGCTGATCTAAGCTGGCTATGGCACAGAAGGCTGTCACATCTGAACTTCAAGAACATCAACAAACTCTGTAAGAAAGAGTTGGTGACAGGCCTGCCTTCTATGACTTTTGCTAAGGATAGATTATGCACAGCTTGTGAGAAAGGCAAGCAGAAGAAAACATCTTTTAAATCCAAACATTATTTCTCTATTGATACTCCACTCTTCTTAATCCATATGGACTTGTTTGGACCTGTTAATGACCCAAGTCTAGGAGGAAGAAGATACACTCTAGTAATGGTTGATGAGTTCTCCAGGTACACATGGGTGATCTTTCTAAAGAGCAAAGGAGAGGCTGCTAGAGAGATTATTGGATTTGTCAAAAAGATGGAAATGTTGAACACTGCCCAAGTAAAGCAGCTTAGAAGTGATCATGGTACTGAGTTCAGAAACAGTACTCTTGAAGACTTCTGTGAAGAGAAAGGAATCTCTCAAAACCTTTCAGCTGTAAGAACTCCTCAACAAAATGGAGTTGCTGAAAGGAGAAACCGAACTCTCATTCAAGCTGCCAGAACCATGCTGTGTGCATCAGGTTTACCTTCATCATTTTGGGCTGAAGCTGTTAACACTGCCTGCTTCACCCAAAACAGATCCTTAGTGGTGAAAAGATTCAACAAGACTCCCTATGAGCTGCTCAAAGGGAGGAAGCCAAATGTCAGTTATTTCCATGTGTTTGGATGTCCCTGTTTTATTCTGAATCAAAGGGACCAGCTGTCAAAGTTTGAACCTAAAGCTGATGAAGGTGTGTTTGTTGGCTACTCTGCTATCTCCAAAGCCTACAGAGTATACAAAAACAAAAGAAAGGTGATAGATGAATCTATCAATGTCACCTTTGAAGAGTCCAAGAATGCTTCCACCAAAGCTGTTCCTGAATTATCAGGAGAACTTAACTTTGATGATCTGATGCATTCAAACAATGAAGAGGACTCAAAAGCTTCCACTACACTCAGTGTGGAACCTGTTAATCATGATGGACATGATGATGATTATGTCAATACATCCTGTGTGAATAAATAAACTGACTTAATTACAACCGCATGTCCAGAACCTATCAATGCTGATTTTCCCAGTTCCTCTGCTGATATGTTCAACAGTGGTCACACATGTTCAACAAGTGAACAGGCTCAAGACAACAGTGTGTCTGAAAATTTTGAGAGCTGTTCAACAGGATCTGCTGAAGATGTTAACAACTCAGGTGAATCATTATTGAAAAATGATCCTAAGTGGATCAGGTGTCACCCCAATGATCAAATAATTGGTGACATCAACAAAGGGATACAAACACGGTGGGACAGCTTAGGGAATTTTTGTATGTTCTCTAGCTTTGTTTCACTGATGGAGCCAAAGAAGGTTGATGAAGCACTAAAAGATGCCAATTGGATCACTGCCATGCAAGAAGAGCTCAATCAGTTTGAGAGAAACAATGTATGGAAGCTGGTCCCTGCTCCTAAAGGTAAAACTATAATTGGCACTAAATGGGTCTTCAGGAATAAGATGGATGAGCAAGGTCATGTCATTAGAAATAAGGCAAGACTGGTTGCTCAGGGCTACAGACAGGAGGAAGGAATTGATTATGATGAAACATTTGCTCCTGTGGCCAGGCTAGAAGCAATTCGTTTGTATCTAGCCTACGCTGCTCATAAGAGCATGAAGGTATTTCAAATGGATGTGAAGAGTGCATTTTTGAATGGGAAGCTGCAAGAAGAAGTCTATGTCAAGCAGCCTCCAGGTTTTGAAAATGAACAACATCCAGGTTTTGTCTATAAGTTGGACAAAGCTCTCTATGGTCTCAAACAAGCCCCTAGAGCCTGGTATGACACTCTTACTGAATTCCTTATGAGCAATGGGTATTCCAGAGGTAAAGTGGATACTACACTGTTCATAAAGAAGGTGAAGTCTGACATTATGCTTGTTCAAATTTATGTGGATGACATAATATTTGGTTCTACTAATGAGCAGCTATGCAAGAAATTCTCATTACTCATGAAATCTAAGTATGAAATGAGTATGATGGGAGAACTAACTTTCTTTTTAGGATTACAGGTTAAACAAACGTCAACTGGAATTTTTATAAATCAAAGAAAGTACACTTTAGATCTATTGAAAAAGTTCAAATTTGATCAAAGTTCTCCTATTAAAACCCCAATGGCAACTAATGTAAAATTGGATGATGATGCCAGTGGCAAAGCTGTTTCAGTAACAGCTTACAGAGGCATGATTGGGAGCTTGCTATACTTAACTGCTAGTAGACCTGATATTATAAATGCTACCTGTTTGTGTGCTAGGTTCCAAGCTGATCCAAAGGAATCTCATCTAGCTGTTGTTAAAAGAATCTTCAGATACCTAAAGGGTACACCAGGTTTGGGTCTTTGGTATCCCAAAGACTCAAGCCTTGAACTAACAGGTTATTCAGATTCTGATTTTGCAGGCTGCAGGCTAGACAGGAAAAGCACAACAGGTGGATGTCAACTCCTTGGTGGAAAGTTGATCAGTTGGAGTAGCAAGAAGCAGAACTCAGTGTCCACTTCTACTGCTGAAGCTGAGTACATTGCTGCTGGAAGCTGCTGTGGGCAGATTCTGTGGATGCAGCATCAGCTTGAAGATTATGGCCTTGTGTATAGGAAAACTCCTATTCTGTGTGATAATACAAGTGCCTTAGCTATCTCCAACAATCCAGTATTTCATTCAAGAACAAAGCGTATTGAAGTCAGACATCACTTCATCAGGGATCACATTCAGAAAGGTAATGTGGAGGTAAGTTTTATTTCCACAAATGAACAGCTTGCAGACATTTTCACCAAACCTCTGGATGAAACAAGGTTTAATTACCTTGTCAGCAAGCTGGGCATGTTAAACAAGAGTGACTAAGTGTTTCTCAAAGGTCTAAAAATCTGTATGTTGCACACTGCTCAAGTTCTTCAGAACAGCTTAGACAGAACAGGTTATACATGTTCTGTACTTAGTCATTTGTCGGAAAAACTTGAACAGCTTGAGCATACAACAGGCTGAACAAAATCAGTTTATTCGTCCAGCCTGCTCTGGTGGTTCAATCCTCAACCTGTTCATTCCTTCACGCTGTCTTACAAGTTTTACTTGTAACCTGTTCTCCTATTGAACACAACCTGCTCTTACAAAGGAGAGCAGGCTGGAGGAACAGCTTGAAAAATGAACAGCTTGAAAATTGAACAGCTTGTGATGGCTTTGGTCATCACAGGGTTGACCAACAGCTTAGACCAAAAATCCTAATTAGCTTTCTTCATGATTAAGTTAATTAATGTTTAATTTAACTTAATTACTGCGGATAATGTGGATTACGTGTGTAAGTGATTAAAAAGAAATCAAGTGGTCTGACAAACGGTCTGACATGGACAACCGTTCCGTTTTCCGTTAACGACTTTTTCAAATCAAACCGCCCAAAATCTTCTCTCTCATACACACTCACATTCAAATCCTATAAATACCAAACTACTGTTTCATTTTCTTCATCACTTCCAGAAATCCTCAAGAACCCTAAAAATCGACTAAGTGTCATGTGCTTCTTCAATCTCAAAAATTCCCAAATGGCTCACAGACCTAATCCCTTTCTTCCAGTGTTCGTTGGTGATGATGTTGTCAAACATTCATCAGTCACCACAATGCTGACCATTAAACCCACAAACTATGTAGCAAACCTCACTATTCCCAAAAACTATGTGGGAAAAGGCTACGATCAAATGGTGGAGTTTCTGCAAGTTCATCCGTTGAACTATGCTATTACTGCAACTCCTGGTGTCCTGTACCAGGAGATGGTGTATGAGTTCTGGTACACCTGTTCTTACAACCCCAACACCACGGTCATCAAAGGCACTATTCTTAATGGGACTCAAACCATTGAGATAACTGTTGATCTTCTGAGGGAGGTTCTTCATCTGCCCGTTGCTGAGTCATATGATTTGCCCCAGCCTGAGAACGAGCAAATGGGAAATCTGCTACGCTTCTGTGGTGTAGCAGAACCCAAAATTGGAGCAACATTATACAGGAAGGATTTTTCTCCAACCTATAGCTTTCTGTTTGCTTCGGTAATAATGAGCTTCAGCAGTAAAGTTGGTTCATTCGACCAACTTAGTAGACATGAAGTGCCAATAGTCCTACAACTAGTGGATGGGACTACTCTTGACATGGCTAAGTGGATCTTTTCAAATCTGAGAAACCTGGTGCAGCAAGAGCCAAGACCAGCTGCTGTCCGTTATCCCAGGTTTCTGAGTCTCATTTTCAGCCTTGTTTGTGGTGAGCAACTATACAATTTCGAGCCCTTACTTAAGTCTGCTGCATTCCCTGTCATAGGGAATAGAATTTTTCATACTCCTGTACTGCAAAATGAGCCTCCTCTATCCACACCAATGAGGAGGCTGTTAGGATTGGTGGAAGGACCCTCTGATGTGAGGTTGGATCCAGAAGCTGCTGCTCCCGCCAGAAAATCCAAAGCCAGGTCCAAGCTTGTTAAAAGGACCCTGGCAACTGAAGCTGGGCCTATGAAAAAGAAGGCCAAAACAGCTCAGATTTAGTCTGCTCCTTTAGCCTCTGTGGTTGAGGAGGAGCAGACTCCTCACCCTGGTTCATCTGTTGAGCCTGAAGCCTTTGTGGCTGGTGCCTCTGTGGCACAAGAGACTATGGAACAGGCCAGCCCCACTGTTCCTGACCCAGTCTCACACCCTGTCCAAACAGATCCTCTCCCCTCTCCACAATCACCCACATCATCTATTCACTACCAACGCAAATCCCTAGCCAAAAAGAAACCAGCCCAACAAACCACCTCCTCTGTCCCCTCTCAACAGGGTTCAGTTGAAAAAGAAGCAACCCCAACTGCCTCTCCTATTTTGGGAGAAGGTTCAGCTCATTTGGAGCATGCTTCACTCCAATCTGAGTCTACCCAGAGTCAGCCTAGGCCCTCTGGTTCCTCTCAACAGGAACCAGTTGTACAAAAGGAGATACCCACATCAACTATCCCAGTCTCCCAACAGGCTGAGGATATTTAAAGACAGGAGGCCTCTCCACTCCATACTGTGTCCACACTGTCCCCCACTAAAATCTCCTCACACCCTGAGTCTGCACGAGATGCCCACGCTGCTGGTATAGACCAATCAGCAGCTCAGTCTCAAACTTCTGCTCCCCATGATACAGCTTTTCTACACCAAACAGCTGCTGAGGGACCAACAACCCAAGCTGATGAACCTCAGGGATCATACCATCCCTCTGGTGAAGCTGCTTCCTCCATGCAAATTCCATCAGCAGGTTTCACCACTGCTGATGTTGAAATGCATATCCCATCTTCCAATGATGAGGTGTCTTTAGACCAAGGCACTGCAGAGGGAACCACCACTGGTCTTCATGAGGGTGTTGCAACCCAAGCAGCATCTGAAAGGCCCCAAACATCATCCCCCTCTCCTGGTGATGCAGCTACAGCCGCTGTTGAAGGACCCTTTGATCCCTCCAACCTGGGCCATCTTACTTTTGCCCAGGCTATGGAGCTTCTGTCCAAAGTCCCTCTTCCCTCTCCATCACATCCTCAAACACCAACCTCATCATCATCCTCTCCATCTACTCACTCAAAACAATCTACCCATACACCTCCATCTCCCAAAGACCTGCCTTTGAAGGATCAGCTTTCTTTGCTGACCAACAAAGTTGGTTCTTTGAAAAACACCATGCACTCTCTACCCTCCATCATATCAGACTCTGTGCCTGCACAGCTTTAGGGGTTCTTTGATTCGTTCAAGGCCTCTTTCCCTACCACTCCACAATCTGATCCCTCTCCACAGCTGTTAGCACTCACTGCTCAGCTGCAAACTGTGTCCACCTCCCTCTCCTCAATTCTTTCCATACAGCAGGACTCTGTGTCCTCAATAACAGCCATTTCCCAACAGCTGTCATCACTTCTTACTTTTTGCAACTCTACTCTTCCAGCCACTCTGGCTAGCTTACAAACTCTAATTGGCTCCCTATCCAACTCTGTGTCATCAGATCTTGCTGATGTGCAAGATTCTCTAGAACTTCATCTTGCACAGCTGCAAACTCTGCTGTTCACAGCGTCTGATAGGGAAAATATTGTTAAGCTCACATCCCTTGCTGATTCCCACTCCTCTTCTCTTCAGACCTGTCTTTCCCAGCTTACTGAGGTGAAGGATAACTTGGCTTACTTAGTGACTAGCCTTGTTGGTCCTAAACCTTCTACTAAACCTGCTGGCAAGCCTGCTGACTTTGTGTCTTCAGGCAGACCAGGTGTTGAAGTCGCTGCTTCATCTCCTTCAAAGGGGGAGAAGTCATCTGCCTCGAAGACTAAGTCTAAGGGGGAGAAAACTTCTTCTCCTAAGGAGATACCAGTGTCTGCAACTTACACTGGTCAGCCAGCAGATATCTTTGAAACAGGTACAGCTGAAGGTGCCTCTCAAGCTGCTATGCCTACTCAGGCTGTCTCTCCAAACCCTGCTCAGTCTAAGGGGGAGGAAGTCATTCCTGAGGACTGGTTATTGCAAATAGGGGGGAGATTTTTAGGCACAAAAAGGCCTCAGTCAAACCTGTTCTGCATCTGAGGGGGAGATTCTTAATCAAACCTGTTGATGCTTTTGAAGGTTGAATCTAAGGCCTTTTATATGCCTTATTGAAACCTGAAAATGATTTGCAATATCAGCCAGAAGCTGTTCTATGTGTTGCATGTGTTGCAACAAAGGCAGTTTTGCCCAAGCTGTTCAGTCTGCTGAACAGGCTAGACATAAACTGTCTACGCTGCTCTACACTGGTGAGCAGCTTGGGCAGTTTACAAGTGTTCTGTTCTTTGTGAACAGAACCTGTTCTTTGTGAACAGGCTAAACACTTTATGGAATATGTTTCCAAGTCCTTATGTATTGCTTTTGACTACAAGATCAGTTTACAAAGTCGAAGACAAAGTGGAAAACAGATTGCTCAGCCTGCCCACGCTGTTCTGTCACATGAAGACAAAAGAATATTTGAAAAAGGGTGACAGACCTTTTTCTTATATTAAAATAGGCCTTAACAAAGGAAGAAAGACGCAAAGTTGACATTCTTTATTTAGTTAAAGCTAATGCAACAGTACACAAAGTGAAAAGACAAAAGTTCTGCAACATAAAGGCATGTCTGCTTTTCAGAATGTGCAGAAAAGTTTATGTTTTCTTTTCAACAAGACTTTTCACTTTTCCTTTCATCCAATGAAGAAGCTTCTCTTAGATCCTCGGAGTGAGTATAAAAGGAAACTACCAAGGAATGAAAGAATAAGCCAAAAAGCTAAGTGCTGAAGCCAAGAGTGAACGTGCATTCAAGTGTGTCTTTCATGCATGCAAGTCTGCTTGAATAAAACAGTGCTTTGTGTCCAAACTGTTCTTATTCAAGCTGCTTCTCTGAATCTTGTAAACACAGTGAGTATTCCTAGTGAGTGTATTCATTGTAACTAGTTTAAGTCTGTCTTAGATTAGTTAACATACTGTTGTATCTGTCATCTCAGCTTGAACTTTTCCACATTCAAGCTTGTTTGTAATTAACTTTTTTTGATAATACATTCAAACATTGAGAAAAGAGTGTGTAGTTTTTAAATTGATGTATTCACCCCCCCCCCTGTACAGCTTAAGGCTATATACTTGGGAAACCTTTTGGGACCTACATGATGTCCATCTAACATTTTAGGACTTGTTTCATGTTACTGATTAACTCTAAACAATGTTAGATATGGAGTTTTAGCTTATAATTGCAGACCATGAACGTTCAGTACCGATTCTTCAGCTGAAAATAGCGATTCTAGGACTTCAACATCAGAAGCAACAGACTGCATATCTGGAGGCTATACTAGACAAATTGTTGAAGGATCATCCATCTCAGGGGGAGAATTGTAGAGAAGGTGAAGAAGATAACCCGAGTCAAAAAAAAGACAATGAAAGACAATGAGCTGGTAGATCTTCCAAGACAACAATCTGCTCAGCTTGCTGATCGTCAGGGGGAGTCTGGATCATCAGCCGCTGACAAGGGAAAAGACAAGGCTTCAGAGGCGACAGAAGTAACTGAAGATAAGTTCTGATCGGAGCATTGTCGGGTTTGGATGAATAAGAAATAAGGTTCGACTTCAAAGATGACTTAGAGCAGGAGGATCTTGAGGAAGGAGAGTGTATTATTTGAAGATGTACCTAATTGGAAGTCAGTCGATGAAAAAGTTGTGAATGAAGATCAGAATGTGATACATTTATATGTGCTGAGATCTGCACTATATGATGAATCAGATTCTGAAGTGTGACGTGATTAATTTAGCTTGGAAGGATCTTACAACATAGGAGATGATTCTCATGCTGAAATGTTTGTAAAAACTATCAGAAGACTGGGTCGATTTGGAGGGTTTGTAAATGTTAATCCAAGAGTTGGAAGAAGGACTGTAGACGAGACAAGATCAAATCCTCCGACTGTTAAGACATGGACTAAGCTAGTCTACAAGTCAGTTAGATGTTTGAAGAAGGTTTCATTGAGGACAATGCCGCAGGTTGTTCTGAGAAACATGATGTGGAGGATTGTTGACAATGAAACAGTTGAAGCTAATGGAGAATGAAGATCATAAGGTTATAACCCTTTGCATCTTGTGAACCTTTCTCAGGGTGATCTGCAGAAGGTTAACGACCAGCCGATTTTCTTTCATGAATGTTGGAATTCGGAAGGCAGATAACACTAGAGAATGGTTAGAGTTTGCGCTAATCTAGGTCTATTATAGGAAGCAATCTGAAAAGGCCTAAAATTGAAGATCAATGAATAACAGCTAGAAGCTATCATCAAGGGGGAGTCTGTTGGTACACCCGGTGTGACGACAAACAGTCTAGTCTCGTTATTGATGGTCTGTTGTGATCGAAGAACAAAAACTAGAAGCTATCATCAAGGGGTAGTCTGTTGGTACTTCCGGTGTGACGAAAGCAGTCTAGTTTTGTTATTCATAGTGTATTGCAATAGATAGGGTCTTGTTAATGCAATGGCTTAATAAGTTCATGATTGCATGATAAGAACTTCTGGTGATAAGTTCATGAGACATGAACTTATGAGAATAAGTTCTTATGACATTGACTCAAGAATTTATGAGAATAAGTTCTTAAGGCTTAGGCCACGAACTTAGTTCACCTAAGTTCTTGCAAATAAGTTCTTAAGGCATAGGCTCAAGAACTTATGAGAATAAGTTCTTAAGGAGGTCACGAACTTAAGGAGCCTATGTTCTTATGAGAATAAGTTCCTAAGGAGGTCACGAACTTAATGAAGCTAAGTTCTTATGAGAATAAGTTCATAAGGAGGTCACGAACTTAATGAAGCTAAGTTCTTATGAGAATAAGTTCATAAGGAGGTCATGAACTTAAGGAGGTTAAGTTCGTACGAACTTAGCCTTGGTAAGTTAGTGGGCTTGAACTTGTAGGTTCGTGGGCTTGAACCTGTAAGTTCGTGGAAGAGCGTCATGCACGAACTTAAGGGTTATATAATGAACTTATCATTGTGAATTCAGTGATCTTTGAAGGCTTAGAGGTTTTCTCGAACTTGAGAGCAAACAGAGCATCCGAATCTCAGAGAATATGACTGCAGACGATTTTGTGAGCTGAGGTAAAGGACTTTAGGCAAAATACATTTTTCAGCGTTCGTGAGTGTGCACCGATGAACTTGAGAGTGTTTTCAGAGAGTCTAGGAGCAATTCGACGTGTAGGGTCGGTGTTGTATCAGCTGGCATATTCTTGGGCTCCGTGTTTTGTGTGTGATAGATCCGTTAAACGTGATACAAGGATTCCACACTCGTTTCACATCACGACGCCTTGATAAGATCCGTAAACGGTGGACCTTACAAGTGGTATCAAAGCACTTGTAAGGTCACCACGTCTACGGATCGAATCAAGGCCCGACATTGTCCAACGAGTGCGGAATCCTCATTAGACGTTTAACAAATTGATCACAGGCGGAACACGTAGCCGAACACAATGCTGGCCGATAGGAAACCGACCCCACATGATGTATTGCTCTTGAAACTCTATGAAAACAATTTCCAATTCGCTCGTGCACTCTGACAGAAAATGAAATCTCATCTTTTCCAAAAGTCCTTTTCCTCAGCTCTCAAAGTCGTCTGCAGTCACATTCTCTGAGCTTCGGATGCTCTGTTTGCTCTCAAGTTCAACAAAACCTCTGTGTCTTCAAAGATTACTGAATTCACAATGATAAGTTCATTATATAACCCTTAAGTTCGTGCATGACGCCTTGATAAGATCCGTAGACGGTGGACCTTACAAGTGGTATCAAAGCACTTGTAAGGTCACCACGTCTACGGATCGAATCAAGGCGCGACATTGTCCAACGAGTGCGGAATCCTCATTAGACGTTTAACAAATTGATCACAGGCGGAACACGTAGCCGAACACAATGCTGGCCGATAGCAAACCGACCCCACATGATGTATTGCTCTTGAAACTCTATGAAAACCATTTCCAATTCGCTCGTGCACTCTGACAGAAAATGAAATCTCATCTTTTCCAAAAGTCCTTTTCCTCAGCTCTCAAAGTCGTCTGCAGTCACATTCTCTGAGCTTCGGATGCTCTGTTTGCTCTCAAGTTCAACAAAACCTCTGTGTCTTCAAAGATTACTGAATTCACAATGATAAGTTCATTATACAACCCTTAAGTTCGTGCATGATGCTCCTCCACGAACTTACAGGTTCAAGCCCACTAAGTTACCAAGGCTAAGTTCGTACGAACTTAACCTCCTTCAGTTCATGACCTCCTTAAGAACTTATTCTCATAAGAACATAGCCTCCTTAAGTTTGTGACCTCTTTAAGAACTTAATCTCATAAGAACTTAGGCTCCTTAAGTTCGTGAGCTCCTTAAGAACTTATTCTCATAGGTTCTTGAGCCTATGCCGTAAGAACTTATTTGCAAGAACTTAGGTGAACTAAGTTCATGGCCTAAGCCTTAAGAACTTTTTCTCATAAGTTCTTTAGCCTATGCCCTAAGAACTTATTCTCATATGTTCATGTCTCATGAACTTATCACCAGAAGTTCTTATCATGCAATCATGAACTTATCAAGCCACTGCATTAACAAGACCCTATCTATTGCAATACACAGTCAATAACAAAACTAGACTGTTGTCGTCACACCGAATGGACCAACAGAAACCTTGATGGGTTCTCTGAAATACTAACCCTAGCATAGTAAGCTTCGTGTACCAGATCTCATTATGGGTAAGGTATTTTATTTGTAGCTGCTCCGACACAGCTTTCTCTATAATAAACAATTTGGTAAGCAATCTACAGTGCGGGTAGTTTGTCCCTTGACCCATAACGTTACATTCCCACAGATTTTCCATTATAATGTACCCTAGGGATATCGTCGGGTATCTAATCATCAGTGCATGGACTAATAGGATCTCATGTGGTCTAATAGTGGTCGTGTCTTGGTGTCTGGGAAGAAAATTAAAAATAACAAACTTCCATAGCACGTTGGCTAGTGGGCACAGGTCTCCCCTGTTAAAGTTTATATAAGCTCGCGCCTCTTCTATCGACATACCAAAAACTGTTGCTATCATTCCAACCCATTTCTTGGCCAACCCAATAATTCTACACGCTATACCCCCTTGAATGTTTAGAGATGACCAGAACTCTCTAGACCGTGGAATATCGGTATCTATGCCAAACTGCTCACACAACTTCTTTCTAGAGATTGTCACTCTCCTATTTCCCACTATACCCGTTAGCTCAAAGTCATGATCCTCATACCCGTCCGCTCTCCTCACAGTGGCGAACCACTACTTGATCAGACTAGTGTGGATATAGGGCAGTTCCCAATATATTGCTTTTGCCCATCCCAGCCTCTCAAAACCCTCTACAATGTCAAAACCCTCGAAATCGGGTTCTTTTAAAGTTCGCTCAATATGGAATCTAGGCGGTTTACCATTATTGGTGTTCGGGGGAACTACGGGAAATTCCGCATTGAGAGGTTTCTCAATGCGGACATTTTCAGGGTCATGTGTTCTCATCTTAAGGGTTCAGGTGAAACGGTTATTAACGGAATGATTGTAGTTGGCGTTATATTGGCTCGACATCTACCTTTAAATACGTTGAGAATAGGATATTAAAATTGGGCTATATATAAATGATGATGCATGAATAAATAAATAAAAACCATTTTTCATTTAATGAATAATCCTAATTCTCACCAACAATTTTTCATTAAAGATTTCTACTAAAACTTTTGCAAAAATATATTAATATTAATTAGATGAATATATAAAATTATATGTAACCCTTTATCAATAAAAAATAATGTAACCCCCCAAAAAGTTCATCCCATGCATGCATGATAAATCCATAATAACTAGTATAGAATGAAGCTCGAGGCGTTAGAAAGAGTATACCTTAGTAATCTTTGAGATATACTATCACCGGATTGAAGATTTGACGTAAAAAGGGCATTATTTGAGAGGTTTTACGCTTTAAAATCGCAAATCGTCGTTTCTAGAGTCGAATTTTAGGGTTTATGGCGTTCGGGGCGTAGGGTTCTGTATTTATAAGGATTCCAGTGCCTTGTGGCGTAGCTCTGCACCCGGGCCTCCAGATATTTGATCTGGGGCGTGCACAAGTCTCTAAACCCGTTTCTTCAATTATCAATTTTTTATGGTCACTCTCCCCAACTTACGCTATTAAATCAAGTTAAAATAATTCACTCTGCGTGCTTAAACTTAATTTAATTTCTGACATGAGGCTTCCTAATCTTAATTTAATACCTAGAAACAAATAAAGTTGAGAGGAAAATCCTCCCCAACTTAGTTGGGTACACACAACTAACACCCAAATTAAAAGAACACTAAAAATAAAATCAATTCAAATAATTTGCCTTTTCGTAGGGAATCACGATTGCGCTTAGCACGTGCAACATGTCGTTAAACCCTATCCCGAGTGGACGAGTGTTGTCTCATGAGGGTTTCCATAAACACACCCACAAAGTTCTCTGGGTTGCCTCCCAAGAAGCTCTAAGTTTTACGTCTTCAGCCAGACATACTGCTCCTATACTAATCTAACTAACTTTAGGATCTTCTAGTCCTATGAGTTCAGAGACTAGCATTTTATTGGTGGTCCATTAAACATATAATTTTAGTCTATGTCCATTGATTTTAAATGGTTCACCACCTTTTGGGTTCTAAATTTCTACCGCACCATGTGGGTTGACTTCAGTTACGATAAATGGACATGTCCATTTACTTTTTAATTTAACCGAAAACAATTTAAGTCTAGCCTTAAATAGCCAAACTTTGTTTCCCATGGTAAATATTTTTATTTTAACCATTCTATCGTGGAAAGCCTTTGTTTTTTCTTTATAGCTTTTTGCACTTTCGTAGGCTTCTCTACAAATTTCTTCCAATTCGTTTAATTGGAATTTTCTATCGACACTGGCATCATGCAAATTAAAATTAGTATTTTTAATTGCCCAAAGAGCTCGGTGTTCCAATTCAACCGGAAGATGGCACAACTTACCATAAACAAGTTGATATGGGGCATACCAATAGGTGTTTTAAATGCAGTCTTGTACGCCCATTGAGCATCCTCTAGCTTTTGTGACCAATCCATACGATCCGGTCATACTGTTTTTCAAGGATTCTATTGATTTCTCTATTAGAAATCTCAACTTGGCCGCTTGTTTGCGGATGATAAGGAGTAACTATTCAGTGATTAACTCCATTGTGTTATAGGAGTTTTGCAAAATGTTGATTTTTTCATGTGACCTTCCGTCACTAATAATAGCTCTCGGGATACCATGGTGTGCAAAAATATATATCTTCACAAATTTGCAAACTACCGGGTTATCCTTGGTTCTTGCAGCTTCTGCTTCCACCCATTTGGAAACACAGTCTATTGCGACCAAGATATATTCGTACCCAAATTATTTAGGGAAGGGTCCCATAAAATCAATTCCCCATACATCGAATATTTCGACAAATAAAATCGAGGTCATGGGCATTTGATCCCTTTTTGCAATGCTGCCTGTTTGCTGGCATCTCATGCATCCTCTTACAAATTCATACGCATCCTTAAAAATCGTGGGCCAGAAAAACCCACACTGCAATATTCGGTGGCCAGTTTTCTTAGCACTGAGATGACCACACATGCGTATGCATGGAAGTGTTTAAGAATATCTTCAAGTTCAGAATCGGGGACACATCGTCTCATAATTTGATCCTTACCTATCTTAAATAAATTAGGCTCATCCCAAATGTATTGCCTTGCTTGAGCATAGAATTATTTTATTTGTTGTGAGTTCCAATGCTCTGGCAATTTTCCTGATACGAAATAATTGACTAAATTCGCAAACCAGGGAATT
>JAANYP010000631.1:0-143690 GCA_020465985.1 Centrapalus pauciflorus | reverse complement strand
ACTCAGAACAACAGAATAAGATTATGCAAGAACAGTTTCAGGCCAGAGATGAGGCCGAAGCTAAAAGACGTAATGATAAGAAAAATAAGCGAAAAGATAAGCAAGTCCAGAATGAAGAATCTGATTCTGATAATTCAAATCCAGAAACCCAAATAGCTCAGCCAAAAGTCTGCAAATTTAAAGATTTTAAAGCAAGCGGTGCCCTGAATTTTGAGGGTACAGTGGATCCAATTCAGGCGATGGATTGGATCAGTCATACGGAAGAAATTTTTAGAATCTCTGACTGTTTAGATTCTAAGAAAGTAAGCTATGTGTCTGCACTATTTGTGGGAGCTGCACGTGCCTGGTGGAAAACCCAGCGAAGTATCTATGGTGAGGAGGTGATTCAGACTTTAGAATGGGAGCAGTTTCTTGAAATGTTCAATGCGAAATACTGCCCGATTGACCAACGAGATAAGATGGAGGTACAGTTGATGCAGCTGACGCAGGGAACAAAGACAGTTGATGAATACGAACACGAGTTTTCACGTCTATGCGGTTACTCCTCATATCAAGTAGCTACCGAGGAGAGAAAGATGAATAGATTCCGTGTAGGACTCAATCCTAGATACAGACATCCCATGAGCGCAATCAAATACAAGAGTTACTTGGAAATGGTAGAAGCGGCTAGACAAATCGAGCGAGGTTACTTAGAGTACTGCGATCAGCTATACGCTCCGTCTACTAACCCGATGAATCCGTCTCCTCCAAAGAAACAGCGATTTGGCAGATTCTTTAGGCCAAATAAGTCTCAGTCACAGTCTCAGCAATCCTATCAGCATAGTTCACAACCGAAAGCGCAAGCCTACTCACTGACAAACGAGCCGCGATTCTGTAAGAGATGCCGAAGATCACACATGGGACTATGTAATCCGGATAACGTTACATGCTTCGCGTGCAACATGATCGGTCATAGTAGTGAAGAATGTCCACAGCAGGGACGTGGATGTGCGAAATGCGGTAAGAGAGGGCATTTCATGTATCAGTGTCGTAGCGGACCACGTTATCAGCCACAGTCATCAGCTGGAGGGTCGACAGTTAAAAGTTCTGCTGCAACACCAACTGCAAGGACACGTGCGTTCCAAATAACGGCTGAAGAGGCGAGAGAAACACCTGACGTAGTCACCGGTACGTTTCCGTTAAATACGATACCTGCTCGTGTATTATTTGATTCTGGCGCTAGTCGTTCTTTCATATCGACTTCTTTTGCATCAAGATTATCTAAGTTCCCATCGAAGCTTCCTGTTGTACTTGACATTGAGACAGCCAGTAACAGCTATGTTATGGCTGATTCTGTATATCGAAACTGCACTCTACTAGTCGATAATATTGTATTCAATCTCGACCTCATCCCGATTCCCTTGAAAGAGTTTGACGTCATCATCGGCATGGATTGGCTAATGAACAACGAGGCTACAATTATCTGCAACCGACGAATCGTTAGAATCAAGTCTTCAGACGGCCGAGTGCTTGAGATCAAGGGCGAGAAGCGAAAAGGTGATCACTGCTTCATATCTGTTGAAAAAGCGCATAAGTACTTATCTAAGGGTCATGAATCCTACGTATGCTATGTTTCATCTGAATCTATCTCTGAAGCCCAAAAGAAATCATTATCTGATATTCCTATCGTCTGTGAGTTCCCAGACGTATTTCCCGACGATATTTCAGGAGTGCCACCGGAACGTCAAGTCGAGTTCAGTATTGACTTGGTTCCTGGTGCGGCTCCTATTGCCAAAGCTCCTTACAGACTTGCACCTGCAGAAATGCAGGAAATGTCAAAACAACTGCAAGAGCTGTTAGAGAAGGGGTTTATCCGACCAAGTTCTTCTCCGTGGGGTGCACCTGTTCTATTTGTTTAAAAGAAAGACGGAACTTTCCGTATGTGCATCGACTACCGCGAGTTGAACAAGGTTACCATAAAGAATAAGTATCCTCTGCCCAGAATTGATGATCTATTTGATCAGCTACAAGGAGCCAGCTATTTCTCGAAAATCGATCTCCGTTCTGGGTATCATCAATTAAAAGTCAGAGATGAGGATATCCCGAAAACAGCCTTCCGAACAAGATACGGTCATTACGAATTTCTCGTAATGCCGTTCGGCTTAACGAATGCACCAGCGGCGTTCATGGATCTCATGAATCGCGTGTGCAGACCAATGTTGGATAAATCAGTTATCGTGTTCATAGACAATATTTTGATTTACTCCAAAATGGAGGCTGATCATTCTGTTCATCTGCGGCAATTGCTAGAGTTATTAAGAAAAGAAAGACTCTATGCAAAGTTTTCTAAGTGCGAATTCTGGCTCAGACAGGTATAATCTCTATTATATATGTCTTGAGCTATTTCCTTAACTATTCTTTAATTCACCTCAGAATTTGAATTACTATCTTGATTCTTATAGATCCAGTTCCTTGGCCATGTTGTTTCTGGCGAAGGAATTTCCGTTGATCCTTCGAAAGTCGAGGCCATTCAGAAATGGCAAACACCTCGCAATGCCTCAGAGATAAGAAGTTTCTTTGGATTGGCCGGTTATTACCGGCGATTCATAAAGGACTTCTCAAAGATTGTTGTACCGCTTACAATGCTAACACGAAAGAATACTCCTTTCGTTTGGACCGATAAACAGCAAGAGGCATTCGATATTCTGAAGCAAAAGTTGATTCAAGCGCCGATCCTAGCCTTGCCAGAAGGTAATGATGATTTCGTCGTCTATAGCGATGCCTCTGGTACTGGCTTAGGATGTGTTCTGATGCAAAGGGGAAAAGTAATTGCCTATGCTTCAAGGCAATTAAAAGACTACGAGAAAAGTGCACCAACTCATGATCTTGAGTTGGCTGCCGTTACCTTTGCTTTAAAAATCTGGCGTCACTATCTATATGGGACTCGGTGTCAGCTCTACACCGATCATAAGAGTCTCAAATATCTTTTCACTCAAAAAGATCTGAACATGAAACAGCGTCGATCCTTGGAACTTATCAAGGATTATGATTGTGAGATCTTATATCATCCCGGCAAAGCAAATGTTGTCGCGGATGCGTTGAGTAGAAAAGTATATCCAGAAAAGTGCTGTTATGCTCTAACTCCTGTAATATTCTCTTCTGATCTTATTGAAGACATCAAAATTGCTCAAACTGAAGCGCTGAAAGAAGAGAACATAGATTCTGAAAATCTAAAAGGGCAACTACAATTTCTGACTCTGAACCATTTGGGACTTCACTGTCTCAAGGGAAACCGAATCTGGGTTCCTAAGTATGGTTCAATTCGCAGCACTCTTCTATCTGAAGCTCACAAGTCCAAATTATCTGTTCATCCTGGCAGCTCAAAGATGTACTTTGATCTGAAAGCTGACTATTGGTGGCCAGGAATGAAGAAAGACATCGGTAAGTGTGTTGAAAGCTGCAGAGTTTGTCAGATGGTTAAGGCAGAACATCAGAAACCCTTTGGGGATATGCAACCACTACCTGTTCCTGAATGGAAGTGGGAGCATATAACTATGGATTTCATCACGAAGCTGCCAAAGACCAAAAGACAGCACGACTCTATCTGGGTAGTCGTTGATCGTTTAACGAAATCAGCACATTTCATTCCGATGAAAGAAACATATTCCCTCGATAGATTGGCACAGATATACATCACTGAAATAATTTCACGTCATGGTGTGCCGAAATCTATCGTATCAGATCGTGATAGTCGTTTCACATCCAGATTCTGGCAAGCACTACAAGATGGGATGAGTACTCGGATTTCTATGAGTACTGCTTATCATCCAAGTGCAGATGGTCAGAGTGAGCGTACTATTCTTACTCTTGAAGATATGCTTCGTGCCTGCGTTCTTGATTTAGGTGGTAACTGGGATGACCACTTGCCGTTGGTCGAATTTTCATACAATAACAGTTATCATTCAACAATCAAGATGGCTCCTTTTGAAGCTTTGTACGGAAGAAAGTGCAGAACTCCTACCTGTTGGCGCGAAACAGGCGAATCGCCAATAGCGGGTCCTGCCCTTCTACAGTTGACTCACGAAAAGATTCAACTCGTCAGAAGGAACATACTCGAAGCTCAAAGCAGGCAGAAGTCATATTATGACAATCGGCATAGATCAATCAGTTTTGCAGTTAACGATTGGGTGATGCTGAAAGTATCCCCAATGAAGAATGTGGTGCGGTTCATTAAAAGAAACAAGCTAGCTCCGAGATTTATTGGTCCGTTAAAGATTGTGGAAAAGATTGGAAATCAATCTTATCGTCTTGAACTACCGGCTGACTTAGCTGGAATACATCCTGTATTTCATGTCAGTCATCTGAGAAAGAGTTTAGCTGACGAAAGGGAAGTTCAGATACCACATATTAACCTGCAGATTGATGAGAAGCTTCGCGTGGTTGAAGAGCCAGAACGTATTCTGGACTCGAAGACCAAAAAGCTTCGGAATAAAGAGATACAGATGGTGCTCGTCCAGTGGAAACACCACAAAGGTTCGCATCAGTCTTGGGAATCGAGAGATGTTATGAAAGCTACTTATCCAAGTCTGTTCGAACATAGCTAACTTCGGGGACGAAGTTTGTGCGTGGTGGAGCCCATTCTGTAACAACCTAATTTTGATCTAGTCGTAAATCAGTAATATTTTGAGCCGATAATGTAATAATGTTACATTATTTGAATTATAATTTAATTAAGTAATGAAATATTTAATTAAATTATATAAATATTTATATTTATGAATTAATAAATTATTAAAGAGAATTAAATAAAAGAGATATAATATACAAAAATGAAAGTGGGTTAGCTAGCAAATATAACTAGATGAAGTATATAAACGTGAATTTTATATCAAAAATTCAGAATCTCTCTCTCTAAGTTTCTCTCTCTCTACTCTCTCTCTACTTTCTCTCTAAAATATCTCCTAAACCGACCGTCCGATTATCAAGATATATATACCGTTAGAAATATCTCGGAGAATACTACACGAATCTACTATCTCCTGCGTGATTTCATACGAATTTGAGGTAAGAATTTATATTTTTACGATTTTATATATATTTCGGTATTTTCGAATCTGTTAGTTTTATGAAATCTAAACCTATTTTTATGAAGTTTAACTAGAATAAGTATAATATAATCGAACATAGGCTTAATATTGATCATATTTGTGATTTATGCCTTAGAAATTCATGTTTTAGAGTTGTAAATATGAACAGATTCGAGAATGTTAAGAACAGATTCGAAAATGCATAGAACAAACTCGAAAATACCTAGAATAGACTCGAAATTGTTGTTCTTGAATCTGATTAGCTAGATTCGAACCTATTGACTTCGAATCTGTTGATTTCGAATCTATTCCCCCTAGAATCTAAAGAGCTAGTTTCGAATCTATCCCCTAGAATCTAATATGTGTGTGTTTCGAATCTAATATCCTAAACTCGAAATATGCTCATTCGAATCTAAGCCATTCGAATCTATACTTATTCGAATCTGTTGCCTAAATTTCGAATCTGATTTTGTTCCAAGCCTAAGATTTATTCCTAAAATCAGATAAAATAAAGATTTTAACGACTAAAGAGATGATGATAATGATATGATATTGATATGATATGATATGATAATTCTGGACAGGTTCAGTGAAATTCTGAACATAAAGACAAAGGTTTTAAAAGATTTAAAGCGGGTCAGAGAATTGATTTACAGATTACAGATTGACAAAGATAAAATCCTGAGATAACTCAGGTGGCAGATTCTTATATCTGTTTGACCAAGACCCAGAACAATGAGTTATAGATATTCAGATTGAACATGCATAGATCCGATTGAGATATACTGTTGTTGATAGATTTATTGACATTCATTTATCAGCTGGATTGAGACCTGTGCACACCATGGATGGGTGTTGCCCAGTGGATCATGATAGCTATTTGACTATCTTTTCATATTGCATTTAATATTGCTTCAGACTTTGCTTTATGATTCATTGCTATCATGACTGCTATAGACATATGCTTACATCATTGATCAGACATTTGATAGATTGATTCAGCTTGACTAGCCCTTATGGTCTGTTGTTCTAGACCCGGCTATTTCGCCAGTTCTTATGAACTTGGTAATGACCTCCGATGTTCTGCCATATTGACTTACTGGTAGCTAGCCCAGTATGTGGCTGATCCCCACAATTTAAGCGTGAGTGTGGCTTGAACATCATCCGATTCTATGATTCTATATCTCAATCATGAGGGCTGTAGCGGCAGCCAAGACATATCACGCTTAGATTTATGACTCCGCTTGACACGCATGTTAATATTGAAAATCTATAAACTCACTAAGCTTTGCTTACAGATGTTGCATTATAATTTTACAGGTAAAGGCAAAGGAAAGTCACCTGCTGGACCTAGTTCTTAGGTCTACAAAGAATCAAGTCGAAGTCTTCGTTGACCACTACTCAACAAAATATTTCGGTACTGATTGGCAGATGAAACTGTGGTGGTATGGGTAGATTGAATTGATTATCTGGTGACATGAACTAGATTAGAAAGTACCCTTTATAAGTTAATTTAAAAAAATTTAATCTGTATTAAACTTAAATCTTAATAGCTTGTACTGTAATTTAATTTTCCACATTATAATTACTCTATCTTAGTTATGGTTGATATCGTATTGCATGATGTGGGACCTAGACTGGTGAGAACTGCCCCGTAAGGGGTGGTCTTCACATTACGGCAATTGCGTTCAGGGCAAAATCAACGATCCTGGACTTTGGGATGAGGATTACGATCAGGTAGATTCTGATGATCTGGAAGAGATGGATCTGCAATGGCAATTGGCCATGGTAACTCAGAGAGTTAAAAGGTTCATCAAAAGAACGGGAAGGAATCTGAACGTTAGTAACAATAAGTTTAGATTTGATAAGTCCAAGGTTAAGTGTTACAATTGTCAGGGGTTAGGGCACTTCGCTAGGGAGTGTCAGAGACCGAAAGTAGAGAACTACCAGGGACAGTATCAGAATCAATCGCAAGGGCGATATCTACCGAGTAGTTCAACCAGTCAAGCGAATATAGCTGGTCTGTTATCCAATGTTACATCAAACAGACAGCTAGATGGAACTTATGACTGGAGTACACATCCAGAATCGAATGCTAGAGCCTTTATGGCTGAAGTGACTGAGACTAGAAGTGATGGGGCAGAGGAAATCACAGGGGACAGCAGTTAGATAAGGCTTTGTATGGATTACATCAAGCACCGAGAGTGTGCAATGAGACTCTATCCAACCATCTTTTAGACAACGGGTTTGAAAGAGGGAAAATAGATAGTACACAGTTCGTGAAGCGAAAAGGGGAACATTTCATCTTGGTACAAGTGTAAGTCGATGATATCATCTTTGGATCATCAGACGAGCAGATATGCACAGATTTTGAGAAGGTGATGAAGTCAAAGTTTGAGATGAGTGCAATGGGTGAGTTAAACTACTTTCTGGGTTTGCAAGTCGAACAGAGGAAGGAGGGAATGTTTATTCATTAGACGAAATATGTCTACGACATATTAGAGCGCTTCAGGATGGAAGGAACAAAGCTGACAGCTCATTTCAGCACGCCGATTCAAGTGAATCACAAACTCAGACCGGGTACACCGATGTGGATCCGACGTTATATTGGGCCATGATTGGGTCACTCATGTATTTAAATGCTTCAAGACCCGATATAATGTTCGATGTTTGTATTTGTGCTAGGTTTCAAGCTAATCCGAAAGAGATGCACATGAAAGCTGTGAAGCGGATTCTGCGATACCTCAAGTCGAAACCCAAGCTGGGACTTTGGTATCACGCGGAGGGAGATCTGGAATTGGAGGCGTTCACGGAGTCAGACTACGGAGGATGCAGCTTGAAGCGCAAGTCAACAACTGGAGGGTGTCAGTTCCTAGGAGGGAGACTCTTTTCCTAGCAATGCAAGAAACAAACTTCTGTAGCCGTGTCAACGTGCGAGGCCGAATATGTTGCTGCTGGTAATTGTTGTTCACAGGTTATGTGGATACAACAACAATTGCGGGATTATGGTTTGACTTATACTCATACTCCTATAAGGATAGACAACCAGTCAACAATTGCTATAACAAATAATCCAGTTAAACATAATAAAACCACGCACATAGACATAAGACACCATTTTATACGTGATTGTGTTGAAAAGAACTTAATCAAGCTGGTAAAAGTGGCAACGGATGATAATAATGCAGATTTATTTACCAAAGCTTTTGATAAGTCACGTTTTGAGTATTTGATTCAACTAAATGGAATGCGTAATCCAGAGTAAGTTGACCTTAGTTGATTATATTTCCTTTTATAGCAGTAAATTTTCTTTCTTTTTATAGTAAGTTTAGTAGCTTAGGATAGTTTCTTTTCATAGTAAGTTAGCAGGTTACTTTATTTTATTACTCTTATTTATGAAAAACAAAAGAAAAAAAGAGAGAAAACCATAAAAAAATTCAAAAAAAAAAAAGAATATTAGAAAATTGAGTGAAATCTTAGATACATAGGTTCAAAGTGACGAAAATTAGCACAGTTGATACAAGCACTAAGTGTTTTAGCTTTCATACATAATGCACCTAAAATTTTAAGTGTTATACATTATCAAGTTTGATATGTTGGTAGGCATAATACATATAGGGAGTCTCAAGGGTAATAAAATATTCAAGAAAAAGTCAAACGTGTCACTAACTTAGATGTATGACCAATTGGTCTTAATTTTTATGTTAGAGACATACAGACATTGATTCTAAATGAGATATGCAAACTTTCTGGGGATGTATAGCAACATCAGATACATCTTAAAGAAATGGAAAGAATAGAAAAATCATACTGAGTTAAGAGTCAAAACAAGTAACTCTGTTGTACGTAAGTACAGACCTGTTGCCTCTGGTTTGACTCGAGTTAGCAAGATATGTCGCTTTGTTGTACGTCGGTACAGACCTGTCACCGCTGTCTTGCTAGCTTTAAAAATAAACCTTAAGACAAACTAAGACACTTTGTTGTATGTAAATACAGACCTGTGTCCGATGTTTGCCTTTTAAAGAAGGTTCGCAACACCAAAAAGTTAAAATCATTGTGTGTATGCCTTGATCATAAAAGTATGTCTAAGTATGAGTCACGTAAGGTAATTTCTTGATAAATAAAAAGGCCAAGGGATATTCCGAAGTGTAACATGTTTAAAGGAAAAATAATAC
This sequence comes from Centrapalus pauciflorus, assembly GCA_020465985.1. Lineage (NCBI taxonomy): Eukaryota > Viridiplantae > Streptophyta > Magnoliopsida > Asterales > Asteraceae > Centrapalus > Centrapalus pauciflorus. Next base: position 134,449 of record JAANYP010000631.1, on the reverse strand, counting down.
CAACAATCGGCTAGAAATGTATGTCACGACAAACAATCAAAGGAATCAAAAATTCCTAAGTGTGAAAGTTTGAATACTGAAAGTGCGTATCTGACACCGCTATCTGATTGAACCTTTTTTGACTGTACTCGTCAAAAATATTCTGTTAAATGTTTAGTATAGGTTGTAAGTTTTAAATTAATGTAGATTAGTCTAAGTTTAAATTTTTTGTTCAAAATTTTAATTTTACTTTATTAATTTAAGATATTTTATTTTATTTTACTTTATTTTCATTTCATCTTTATTTTTAAAATATAATTTTTTAATTTTTTAATTTTTAGGAAAAAGGTCAAAGTTACTGAGGGTGCATTCTTAGTTGAATAAAATAAACACTGCGTGAATATCTTGTGCTTAGGGTAAATGATTTTGCATAGTTTATTCCGTTACACGAAAAAGTTGGAAAAGTTGAATTTAATTCAAAGATTTTCATAATTTTCAAAATTTTCAAGTTAAATTCGAGTTAAATCCAAAATCGAATGTATATTCGAATTTGGCAGGGACTTCGAGTTTAGCAGTAAATTCGAACTTGGATACAAACTCGAAGGTGGTTAGTATTAAATAGGTCAACAGTGACATTCATTATTCACCTACCTTCGATTTTAGTCCTTCGAGTTTATCCATCGAGATTTCGAATTTAGTGATTCGACTTTGCCGATTTCGAGTTTTTCACTATTTGTCGAGTTTGTGTCCATTTATGTTCGAGAATCCTAACAAATCTAGGTATAATCTACTTCATTATACAAGATTTAGGATGTCTTAGACTCAATTTGAGCCAAAATCAACCGATTTTGAGGTTTTAGTGGTGTGAACTTTGTATTTCAAAATAACAATGTTTGAACCGGTGAAACTTAAAATTAGTGACAAATATCTTTGATTAGAACCTATTAGGGCTAATGAATGTAATTTTCTAAGTCTAAAATGGTTAAAATCTTGGAGTTTTGTTGTTTAGCATATCGACATCTTCGAGTTTGTTCATGGCTTCGAATTTGATCGTGGCTTCGAGTTTGTCACTAAACTCGAAGAAGCCAATAAACTCGAAATGAGGGTGTTTTCGAATTTGTCATTCGAATTTACCTTTAAAAGTCGAAATATTTGACAAATTTTAAAACCAAACTTGTAGAAATTCGTAAGTGTTGGATTTTGAACTTACATAAGCTTAAAATAAAACAAATTTGAATTTTAAACAAGTTTATTTTGATTATTGATCATTCTAATATATTATATACTTATTGTGCAGATATGGCAGATAGAGTGTTTGTGCAAAAGCATATATGGTCATTTCTCCAGATCGTGATCTACCTGAAGCTCAGGCGTTCCGCCAGATGGTGGATTTTTTGGCCGCTTCGAGGGATTCTTATGCCCTTTCTCATAATGTTCAGATAGTGCTGCCATATGTTCGTGAATTTTGGGACCATCTGCAGGTCGATTGTACAGTTACTCCGACTGTATTAAGGACCAGGATAGCGGGACAGCCCCTAGTATTCTCAGCAGATGTGCTACGCAGAGTGTTGTAGTTGGGTTCTTCAGAGCAAGAAGCTGGGCCAATAGACTTTCCATTAGCAGTTAGCCAAGCTGCGTTCATAAGAATGGGTTATAGCCTGGATGTGGCTAAGTCATCATATATGAAGAGTGGGTTAATCGAACAGTGGAGATATCTTGCGAACGTCTTCATGGTGTGCTTTGCTCCGAAAAAAGTAAGATTTGATTATATTGTATCGAAGATTCAGTCGGGAATGATCGCGCTGGTATACAAGCAGAGGTTCAGCTATTCGGAAATGTTCTTCGCAGAGTTTGTTCACCAAATAACAGCTCCTGCAAGAGAAAGATTTTTGCTGTATATGAGATTTGTGATGATGTTGATACGACATTTCTTGCCGAATTTGCCGCAACTACCTGAGATACAAAGCGTAGCAGTGATCGATAAAAGAATTTTTGCTGATTGTCACGCCCACAGGGGTGCTTTGGCTAGACCAGTGGAGGCACCACTTTTTGGTGCAGTGGTTAATCCGGATTTTCAGGCCCCTGAAGGTGCCAACTGGGCCGGGGAAGTTCAAATTCCGCAGCAGCCGCAACAACAACAACAACAGCCCAGGCCTTAACAACAACAGCGAATGAGGCAAAGACCTTCAGTTCGACAGACTCAGGCGTCTAGGCCTTCATCAAGCAGCGTGCAGGAGCAAGGAGAAGCAGGTCCCTCTAGTGTAGCCCCCGTATCTGATCCGCGGGTGGAAACATTGGAAGAAATATGGGCACAAGGACCTCATGCAAATGAAGAGATCACTTCTGAGCTAGTTGAGAATATTTTGGAACCTCCAACTGGGGAAGAAGACATTTTTCAGCATATCGATGAGTATGAACCTGAGGCAGCAGGTGAAGCTGAGTCAACCTCTGAATCTGAATCGGAAGAAGCAGAAGAGATTGAAATTGAGGAAGGTTCAGAAGATCCGACTATCCGGGTAGCCACATATGGATCCCGAGTAATAGTTATTGATGAAGAGGCTGCAAAGAGAAGAGCATCGACAGTTTCTGATGATGATGACTCAGACTTTGAGGTTGAAGATACTACTCCTTTGGTGCCTAGGCATAGGGCCAAAAGGCATCATTTTATCCAGGGAGCTTCATCGGCCTCTGCTTCTGAGCCAGAAATTCCAACAGCTCAAACAGCCATGCCACCACCACCACCACCTGTTCAAACATCCATTCCACCACCAATCATTCCGACACCCATCCAATCCATTCCATCCATAATCATCCACCTTCATCGACAATCAACGATTTGCTGAGCTTAGAAGCAAGGCTGACTTCCAACAAGTCTAAATTTTTCAGTTGACTAAAGCAATCGGCGAGATACAGGCGCATAATGCAAATGTTGACAAAGAAAATGCAGAGTTGAAGAAATTTGTTGGAAAGATTGAAGAAGAGAGTCTTGAGCTGAAAACGTTTGTTGCAGATAAGGTAGCAGAAATCCGCACGATGAGGGCCCTTATTGAGCAATTAATGCAAAATCTAAAGGCTCAGGGGGAGACAAGTTGTAAGGATTCTGAAGAGCTGAGAAGGGGAGATGATGACGAAGGCAATGATCCTAATGCACCGAAAGAGAGTGAGCCAGTAGATTTTCCTGCTGCTCAACATGCTGAACTTCAGGGGGAGCCAAGTCAAACTAGTGTTGAAGGTGAAGGAGGTCAGGCTGGTTCCTCAAGGACTTTAGAGACCGATATGATAGACGCACTGAAAGATATCGAGGAAGAAGTAATTGAGTTTGATTTTGAGGAAGAGATGGAGGAATTGGAGGAAGGTGACCTCATACCAGAAGATATACTTGATTGGAAGTCTGATGAGTAGGTTGTGGAAGATGAAGATGACAACGTAGATGAAATAATCGTTCATTCACAACCTATCACAGATTTATATGTGTGAGATAATCACAATGTGATTGATATAGATGAGACCAAAATAGCCTCGGTCGAAGATTCTGAACTTGAACTTGAAGAAGCAGAAAAGGAGCCATCTAGGGTTGATTTGATGAATCTGTGGTTCAAGAAAGAAGAAAAGAAAGCAGAGCCAAAGATGAAGAAGAAGATGAGAATTCCAGGGGCAGAAAATCTCTCAGGAGGTATTATCAGCAGGTTCTTCGACAGAGAACTGCAGCTATTCATTCTGAAGAGGAGAGATGGACTCCAGTACTTGAGGCGTACGCTTAAAGTGTTTAACACATTGTCGAAGGTAGAAGTGAAGGAGTTAGCATGGAAAGAATTGATCAATATCGATGAGGACCCGTATGCTGAGGTTATTGCCAAGATAATTAGAAAAGAGGTCCGATCTGGAAAGTTTGAAAGACTGAAGCCGAGGATGGGAAAAAGAGTAGAGGATGAATCAAGGATAGAGCCTCATACGGGAAGACCATGGGCCAGAATGGTTTACAAACCCGTCAAGTGCTTGAAAAGGGTGCCTATGAAATCGATGCCACAGAATATTTTAAGTAACATGAAATGGTGGTATGTCGATAATGATACGGCTGAAGCATTCATGGAAGATACAGAAGACAAAGTGATTTTGCGAGTGTATGATCCATTACACCTTATAAACCTATCGAAGGACGACCTGAAGAAGCTGCATGATCAACCCATCTTCTTTCATGAAGGATGGAGGTCTGACGCCAAAAAGTACCAGAAGATAGTAAAAGTGTGTATAGATGCAGGACTATATGCAAGTAGCAGTCTATATGGTTCTAGTACTTAATCAAAATGTAAATAGTTAGAAGCTATCGTCAAGGGGGGGTCTGTTGGTACACCTTGGGTGACGATAGCAGTCTAAGTATAGTTGGCATTTTGTGTAAGTCAACTTATGTGATATTGAATATTGACTAGTATTTGATATATGTGTTTATAATATATGTGTTTGATATTGATTGATTGTGTGTTTGAACATGGTGTAACATATTACAAGAAGTTCAAACATAAAGTTCAAAGATAAATTCAAACATAAGTTAAAACATAAGTTCAAATAGAAGTTTGACATGTGAAATTCGAATTTAGATTAAATTCGAATTTATCACATAAGGCAAATTCGAATTTGGTCTAAATTCGAATTTGCATATAAGGCAGTTTCGAGTTTGTCAAGTGGACAAATTCGAATGGGCCTTGGGCCTGATTCGTATTTGTCCCAAGACAAACTCGAATCGGTCAATATAATTAAGGATTAACTCGAATAATTATTAGACTTTTGCGGAATTCCGAAGAGTAATTAAGCAAAGGCAATCTCGAGTTTATCAGGATTCAGAGAGTGTTTTTGGAGAGAATCATTGTGTAGGTACGTTCGTCGTCGTTCGTATAACGCAGTGGTAGTCTCCGTGTTCCATGCGTGTGATCTTACCGTCAAGCCGCTAACGAAGATTCCGCACTCGTTGGATGGTGTCGCGTCTAGATAGATCCGTGAGTTCAAGACCTTACATCTAAAGTTGTTGGTTCCTCATACAAACCTTACAAGACAAATAAATACGATGGATACATGGTTAAGTACCTAATGGCCATGGCTAAGCTGAGAAAGTTGGAAGACTCAATGGCTTCCAACAAGCAGAAGGGACTCATGGCTGAGACTTGTGACTGAGAGGAGTCTGATTCATCATCTGATGAAGAGGTTAACAATTGTCTTATGGCCAACACTAAAGTCCCTCAACTAGCAACTTCAAACAAGACTTGGCTGAAGCTAAAGATCTCAGCAGCTTGGAGAACTGGAACCCAACTATGATGTATAAGGTACAAAATTTTATGGATTACAGTTCTGATGAAAAAGTTAAAATTTTTGAATATTTACTTGTTGATTTAAAAGCTGCTATTGAGGAGCATGATGCTTTGATGTCTGAGATCTCTAAGTTAAAAACTGATCTTGAAACAAAAACTAATAAACTGGACAACTTCCATAAGTTGGAAACTAAACTTGATGAAGTAAAACACATCAACACCATTTTGTTAGAAAAAAAGAGAGAGATAGACTCAAAGCATGCCAAGCTTCAAAAGATTGTTGACTCTTGGTGCCAATCAGCACAGAAAGTCAATCATTGTATAAATCAACAGATCCCTGCTCACATCCAAGCCTATCTTGGAGGGGATCTTGATACATCAGCTTCAATTTTTGAGATAAATAATCTGGAAAAAGACTTATCCACTCTTGGTGAGCTTCCAAGTACTTTTATTCAAAGAGTAAATGGAAAGCTAGTCTCAACAAACAGGTTTGTCAGGCCTCAAAACATTGACAGTTTGTGTGAAAAAATTTTAAAGACTGATGATGGAATGCGTTCTCCATCACATCGCCTGCTAAATGCATAACTGGTTCACACAAACAAAAGAAGGGAAAACAAGTTCAAACTGCAGCTTTGGATACTAAACCTGTCAACAAGACAGGTTCTGGTTCTAAAGCTGATGGGATGAAACTTGTTAACCATTTTAATGCTGAACATTTTGAGAAAAAGTTTTCAAAAGGTAAGCAGCCTACTTTCAACAGGTGTAAGTCTCATGATGAAAGTAAATCTGTTGTGATTTCAAACAAGTTTTTAAATATGGAAAACTGGTTATAAATGAAGGTAAGTCTTTCAAAACCAGAAGCAATAATTATGTTGATAGGCAACATTCATCACATCTCAGTAAGGGCAAAGGAAAAGCCATTGCTCAACCTGAGAAAGTTGGGAATAAGTTTCCCAAAATTGTGGAAGGACAAAAGCCAATCAAACTTCCTATATTTGGTCTCTGTCCTCCTAAAAGAGGAAAGAGGACATAGGTAAAGCTGTTGCTATTGTGCCTTCCACTCAAACTGTTGGTCCTTCTAGAAACAGTAATAAGTTTGCTAAACCTGCTGACAAGGCCAACAAGCATATCCCTTAATGTGTTTTTGGGAGCACTTCTTCCAAAAAGTCTAAAAAGAGAAAATGCTATAAATGTGGGAAGAAGACTCATATCGCCAAAGACTGTCCTGAAACTGAGGACATAAGGCTTGTTGACACTGCCAGTTCCAACTTTGCAAAAACCAGCAGTGTTAGAAGTAACATGGTCAATGAGGAGAGTATTCAAGCTGATACAATCCAAATTGGAAATATTAGTGTAGATCTAAGTGGTCCATCAACAAATGTTGATGAAGAAGGAGAACTCATCATTATGATGAGTTCCCCTAAAAACTAATATTAACCAAAGACACTCTGTAGGTTAAACATCCAGGCCAGGTTTGGTACTTGGACAGCGGCTGCTCAGGCCACATGACAGGTTGCAAGGATTTGCTGAGTGATATCTCAGGCCTGAAAAAGGGCCAAAAGTCACCTTTGGTGATGATGTTCAGGGATCTACAGAAGGATATGGAACCCTTCAAGCTGGTGCTGCAATATTCAAAAGAGTAGCCTATGTGTCTGGGCTAAAACATAATCTTGTTAGATTAGCGAACTGTGTGTTGCTAGCTACAAGGTTAACTTTGATGAGCACCTGGGGTACATACTGGATCCCAAAGGCAAGGTTGTGATGTGTGCACAAAGGAAGAAAGGTGTATATGTTGTGGATATGAACTCTGCTGATCCCACAACTAAAACCTGCTTTATCTCAAGGAGCAATGCAGACCTAAACTGGTTATGGCACAAAAGGTTGTCACACCTGAACTTCAAGAATATCAACAAACTCTGTAAGAAAGAGTTGGTAACAGGTTTGCTTTCTATAACTTTTGTTAAGGATAAACTCTGCACAGCTTGTGAGAAAGGCAAGCAGAGAAAACATCTTTTAAATCCAAGCATAATTTTTCTATTAATACTCCTCTCTTCTTAATCCATATAGACTTGTTTGGACCAGTCAGTGTCCCAAGTCTATGGGGTAGAAGATACACTTTAGTAATGGTTGATGAGTTCTCCAGGTTTACATGGGTGATCTTCCTAAAGACCAAAGGAGAGGCTGCCAGAGAGATTATTAGATTTATCAAAAAGATGGAAGTTTTAAACTCTGCTCAAGTTATTGATATTGTCTTATTTATTCATATATTTATTCAACAATATCAATTTTTTTATGCGCTTAAACATATAAGTTTTGATGCTAAAAGTTTATTTTCTTGTCATTTTTAATTGTAGGTTTAATTAGGTACGAGACAAGAAAATAAGATAATTATGTGGGCTTAAAGTAAAAAAATTTGAGAGCATGCAAGCGGGTCCAAAGAAAGTTCAAAGATTAAGCCTCTCCAAGTCCAATACCCAACGGGCCAAGTCCATAATATATTTCCTTAATCTTTTAGGGTTTTGTTTAATTTTTTTGATTTTTGGATGAAATAAAAGGGGAGGCCGCAGAAGAAATAAGGAGGGAAGGAAAAGAAGAAAAAAAAGAGATATACTATTTTGTCTTCTTTTTGGTTGTGGGTTTGGCTGCGCAAGAGAGCCGAGGAGGTTGGGAAAGGTGGTGCAAGTAAAAGCATTTAGCATCTTTTTGTTTTTTTTGATTCATTGTTGTCTTCTGTGTGGCGGCGAAAAGCAAACAGAAAACACATTTATATTTTTCTTTTCTTTGGTCTTTCTTTTTGGTGATCAGGCGCAGGTAACAACATCCACACATTTAGTTTGTTTAGTTTATTTACTGTTTTTTTTCCTCCTTTGTGAAGAATCAGGCAATATTGTTTTTGGTTTCTTTTTATTTATTTTTTTGCAATTATGTTTAGTTCTTTTTATTATATATTATTGTTAGTTATTAATTTAATTATGGGCTATGTTTATTGTATTTGTCATTGATGAACGAACCCTAGATTTAGGTTTAGTTTTTTTTATTATTGATTGAGTTTTGTTTATGCCTAGTCGTGAACCTTGATTTATTTATCTTAATAATTATTGAGTAGTTTACTATTACATTGTGTCATGTTCTGAAATTATGACTTGCGTGTGTAATTAGGTTTATCTTATCGTTTGCTTGTTCTGAAATTATGACGGTTGCATGCGGTTAGGGTAATCAATTATTCTGAAATTATGATAGTTGAAACTGCTTCTCTAATAACCCAGATAAAAGTTTGAGTTCAATTCACCAATAACGAAAGTTAGCGTGTTTTGAATAGATTAGGTTATAATCGGATTAGTAGGGTTGATGGTCTATGTTAGCTCGAAATTTTCTTAAAAACTCTATCAATCAATTGCACTTTTAAACGAACCAAATCTAGGGGGAGTGATTCAATGATAAATACATTTTAGTTATTTGATTCTATTCTCATAGTTAGTTATTTCACAGTCGTTTAACTTTTTTTTGTCATTTATTATTAATTTTCATTTTGTTTACTCTGTCATGTCAACGGTATCCAAAAATCTAAAAACAAACCCCTTTTTACTCGTTTGCATTTAATCCATTTTATTTTTGCTAGAATAATTTTAATTGGTATAAATTGCATTTTCCGTTCCATGTGGAGACGATCCTGGTCTTACCAGTTTATTGTTATACGATCGGGTACACTTGCCCGAGGGTTTATCGGTCGATTTGGTCAGATTAGAGTTTATAAATTTTAGACTGATACTTCCGTATCAAGTTTTTGGCGCCGTTGCCGGGGAACAGTTTCCAATTTTACTACTTAGAATTCTTCTAGCATTTTCTTTTTATTCTTTATTTTAATTTTAAACTTTTTTTAGTTTAGTTTTTAGTTTTATTTTACTCATTAAATTTATTATATTTTCTTTGTAGGTTATTTAGTTTTCTTAGATTTATTTTATTTTATTTATTTAGTTAGTTCTATAATTCTAATTTTACTTAGCTTAGTTAGTGTATGACCGTTGATCATCGTCTCAACTCTTAGAACTGTTTGAAGAGCCTGAACGAGAATTCCATCGTCGACTTCGTCGACGTCAACCACCAACAATCACGGAAGATCCTCACTTGGAGTCTGAATCTGAGGAGGAACCAATGGCTAATGAAGATGATACCCCGATGGGGACAGCCCGCGAGAGTGCACCACCGGCTCCACAGTCTGCTATCCGAGTCCCTGTTGCTGCTAATGAAGAAAGATTCGAAATCAAAGGGCAGTTCGTCAGCATGGCTCGGGAATTGAATTTTGATGGGAGGTTAAAGCATGACCCTAACCGACATATTCAGTCATTCCTCTCTATCTGTGATTTATTCAGAGCTAATTCCTATGCCGCGAGACTTAGAGTTTTCCCGTTCACCCAGATTGGGAAAGCTCAAGAGTGGTTAGAATCTTTAGAGCCAGCCTCTATCATGACCTGGGCAGACATGAATAACTTGTTCATTAACTACTTCTTCCCTCCGGCTAAGGAAGAAACAATGATAGCCGAGCTTTCAAACTTTTCCCAGAAAGTTGGGGAATCTTTTGTTGATTCATGGACACAATTCAAGAAGATGTTACGCGAATCTCCAAATCACGAGCTTAATAAGAGAAAGCAGGTCGAGACTTTCTACAGAGGTATGGATGAAGAGATTAAGGAGCGGATCGACTCAGCATGCAGCGGTATCTTTCAATATAAGACTCTGAGGGAAGCCTTTAAGCTTTTAGAAGACATATCTTTAGTTAAGCAGGGATGGAGTGTCGAGAAGCAATCGGGCAGAAAGACGATACCTGCAATAGATGATGACGGGGGTAGTGATACTGTAGCATCGCTTGCTAACAGTCAAAAGTCACTGGAGCGTAAAGTTGATAAGCTGATCCAAAGTATTCACGCTATGCAGGTAGGGTGTGAGACTTGTGGAGGATCTCACCTGACGAAAGACTGCGAGGATCGGCCGATGATCCAGACACAAAGCGTTAACTTCATGAACCAGAGGCCGGGAAATAGCTACCACGGGGTAATTCAAATTACCAGGGATACAACCGAGGAAATTTCCAAAGACAGAACCCACCAGGGTTCTATCGGTTTAACCAAGGAAACACCAACCCAAATCCTCAGCCTCCAGTACAGATCACTCAGCCAGCAGCTGGAACAAGCAGCAACATAGAAGATATATTAAAGAGTTTCATGCTAGCTAATAACCAACAAGTTCAAAGGAATCAACAAACATCGATCCAGAATATTGAGCGCGACATAGGTAGATTAGCAGAGGTCGTATCAGGACGTCAAAGTGGGTCACTCAAAAGAACCCCAACGTGAATCAGAATCACAATGAGCATGTTAAGGCGATTACCACTCGCCCAGGTAAGGTAGTCAGAGTTATGGATACATCACATTCTGACAACTCTGTTATTGTGCAGGATTGGACTTCAGATGACAAGGATAACACGGAGAAACCTAGCCAAATGGAAACACCTACAGCTGATTCAGTGGAGAAGGAGACGCCACCACCAGTCGCTAAGCCATCAAATCCAAAGCAAGCACCTCATAGGGAATACCAGCCAAAAATTCCATATCCTAATCGTCTACGGAAAGAGCGCATGCAAGAGCAGTATGGTAAGTTTGTTGACTTATTGAAGCAAATTAGGATTAACGTGCCTCTTGTTGATGTCATTGCAGGTATGCCTAACTATGGGAAGTTTCTGAAGGATCTAGTGTCGAATAGGAAGAAATTGGAGGAAGCGACCACATTGCCACTCGGTGAGCAATAGCCATTCTACAGATGAAGGACATACCTCCTAAGCTTGGAGATCCAGGGAGTTTAATTATCCCTTGTTTTCTTGGTTCTGATACTGTATGTAATGCATTAGCTGATCTAGGTGCTAGCACTAACCTCGTGACACTCACATTATACTCTAAGCTAGACCTAGGTGAACTTAAGCAGACCAGGATGTGCCATCAGCTTGCAGACCGTAGCTTTAAGTATCCTTTAGGCATAGCAGACAATGTCCCAGTTAAGGTAGATAGGTTTGTCTTTCCTGCTGACTTTGTTATCTTAGAAATGAAAGAAGATAGCCAGATTCCACTCATTCTAGGACGACCATTCCTTAACACTGCTGACGCTATAGTTCACGTATCTAAGAGACAACTCAACCTAGGTATTGCTGATGATAGAGTCACATTCTCCATAGATAAGGCAATGACACACGCACACACAGCAGATGATTCGTGTTTCTCTATTGATGTTATAGATGATTGCCTGGATTTTGAGTTGGATCAACTTTTGACCTTGATGAGTAACGAGGCGTGCACGATTGATCCTGATGTAGTAATGCGGAATCTCAATGATCTCCTATGTGCAGACGCTGTTGACGCCCAAGTGACCGATGGAGATTTCGAGTCACTCGCAGTTAACGAGAAGATCCGTATTAAGACATCTCTTGAAGAGCCACCTACTCTTGAGCTTAAACCTCTTCCCGATCATCTTGAGTATGAGTTCTTACAGGGAGAATCTTCTCTCCCTGTCATCATTTCTTCTGCTCTCTCCCCTGATGAGAAAGGCAGATTGATTCATCTTCTCAAAGCCCATAAGCGGGCATTCACCTGGAAGACTGCTGACATTCCAGGGATCACTCCTTCATATTGCATACATAAGGTTCTCATGGAGGATAATAATTAGTCATGTGTGCAGAGACAGAGGCGGCTGAACCCTAATATGACCGAAGTGGTCAAGAAGGAGGTCATCAAACTCCTCGATGCTGGGATTATATACCCTATTTCTGACAGCCCATGGGTCAGCCCTGTTGAGGTGGTTCCTAAAAAAGGAGGCACCACTGTTGTTCGAAACGAGAAAGACGAGCTCGTCCCTACTCGCGTGGTCACTGGATGGAGGGTATGCATAGATTATCGGAAACTTAATGATGCTACCTGAAAGGACCACTTTCCTCTTCCCTTCATTGACCAGATGTTAGAGAGACTAGTAGGGAACGAGTTCTACTGCTTCCTTGATGGTTTCTCTGGCTACTTTCAGATTCCTATCGACCCAAAGGATCAAGAGAAGACCACCTTCACCTGTCCTTTCGGGACCTTTGCTTATAGGCGGATGCCTTTTGGTCTTTGCAACGCTCCTGCCACTTTCCAGCGTTGTATGACAGCCATCTTCCATGACATTATAGAGGATTGCATGGAGGTTTTCATGGACGACTTTTCAGTATTCGGTAATTCCTTTGATTCACGTCTCTTGAACTTTGAGCGTATCCTGACTAGATGCGAGGAGTCTCACCTTGTGTTCAATTGGGAAAAATGTCACTTTATGGTTCGAGAAGGCATAGTTCTCGGCCAAAAAATCTCAAGTGTGGGAATGGAGGTCGATAAATCCAAGGTTAACGTGATTTCCAAACTCCCTCCACCCACGAATGTCAAAGCGGTTCGTAGCTTTTTGGGTCATGTCGGGTTCTATAGGCGCTTTATCAAAGATTTTTCTAATATCGCCCGGCCTCTCACCCAACTTCTCGAGAAGGACGTGCCATTCGTATTCTCATCCGAGTGTATGAAGGCACATGATCTTCTGAAGCATCATCTGACACATGCGCCAATCATGATACCACCAGATTGGTCCTCACCATTCGAGCTCATGTGTGATGCTAGCGATTACGCGCTTGGAGCTCTCCTGGGCCAAAGAAAGAATAATCACTTTCAGCCTATCTACTATTCGAGTCGCACTCTTACCGCGGCCCAGGGACATTACACTACTACCGAAAAAGAGCTTCTAGCGGTAGTTTTTGCATTCGACAAGTTTCGTCAGTACTTGGTGCTTTCAAAGACCATAGTCTATACTGACCATTTTGCCCTCAAATATCTATTTGCCAAGCAAAATGCAAAACCGAGACTGATTCGTTGGATCCTACTCTTACAGGAATTTGACATTGAGATCCGGGACAAAAAGGGGGCAGAAAACCTAGCTGCTGATCATCTCTCTCGACGCGAGAACCCAAATCTCGAGGAGCTTAAGGAGTCCACCATCCAGGACACATTCCTTGATGAGTTCTTATAGATGATCGAGTCCCGTGAGGACGATGACCCTTGGTTTGCTAGCATAGCAAACTACCTTGCAGCAGTTATCATAGAAAAAGGGTTGACATACCAGCAGAAGCGAAAGCTTTGAGTGATTCTAATATCTATCATTGGTATCCACCCTATCTCTTCCGTTTAGGTTCCGACTATGTGATGCGTCGTTGCGTGTCTGGTACTGATGCCAGAAAAATCTTGAATGAATGTCACCAAGGACCGACCGGAGGACACTTTGGGCCAAACTACACTGCGAAAAAGGTCTTAGATTGTGGTTTCTATTGGCCCACTCTCTTCAAAGATGCTCATTCCATGGTCAAGACCTGTGATGCTTGTCAGCGTGCAGGCAATATCTCGAGAAGGGATGAGATGCCCCAACAAGGAATTCAGATTTGCGAGATCTTTGATGTATGGGGCATCGACTTCGTGGGTCCTTTCCTGACATCTCGTAATAACAAATACATACTCGTGGCTGTAGATTATCTTTCGAAATGGGCTGAGGCAAAAGCCCTCCCAACCAATGATGCCCGAGTAGTTGTGAATTTCCTTAAAAGCCTATTCTCTCGATTCGGTTGTCCTAAGGTGCTGATTAGTGATCGCGGATCACATTTCTGTAATCAGCAGTTGGAAAAAGTCTTGAAACGCTATGGAGTGAATCACAGGTTCTCGACGCCATATCACCCGCAAACGAGTGGACAAGTCGAGAACACGAATAGAGGACTTAAACGTATTCTCGAGCGCACTATTAGCTTCAACCCCAAATTGTGGTCTGACAAGCTTGAAGATGCGTTGTGGGCATTCCGTACTGCTTACAAAACTCCTACTGGCACGACACCATTTCCAATGGTTTATGGCAAAGCATGCCATCTCCCTCTTAAAATCGAGCACAAGGCATTCTGGGCCTTGAAAAATGCAAATCTCGATTATCATGAGGCAGGAAAACACCGGTTTCTCCAGTTGAACGAGTTAGATGACTTGAGGCTCCAAGCCTATGATAAATCGCGATTATATAAGGAGAGATCGAAGGTGATGCATGATAGTCGTCTGAAGACTGTCAAGGAGTTCAGACCAGGATACAAAGTTCTATTATTCAAATCCCGTTTGAAAGTCACTCCAGGTAAGCTAAAATCGCGCTGGACTGGTCCTTATACAGTCATTAAAGTTTCCCAATCTGGTTTCGTTGATCTCCTGTCTGACAATGGCTGTTTTGCCTGCTGCGGTGATTCGACATCTACCGCCACCGTATCTCACATTATTGCTGCTAGCCCCAAGGGAGTATTGTTCCTTTACTCTCCCTGTTCCTTCCATATATATGTGCTCTATCTGTGATTGCATTGGGGACAATGCAAAATTTTAAGTGTGGGAAGGGGGTTAAATACTTTAACCATTGTTTGTCCTGTTAGTATATCATCTCTATGCACCTAAATTTCTTTTATGTTAGCAAGTTCATACACTTCATTTGCATAGTGACGCTTAAATAAGTGAGAGTTTGTTTGTGAAAAGAATTTGTCTTTAACATCATCGGTTAGCTTAGCTTTCATGTTGCAGTGTTTGTGGCTTTTTGCTGGTTTTTAACTATTTTCTTGATCACTGTGAGCTCTAATGGCCTGGAAATTGCAAATAGTCTTGCATGTTATGTTAATCCCTGGGGCTATTGTCAGCGAGTCGGTATCCTGAGATACCATCTTAAATTACAAACAACTGAATTCTGACAAAAGAGGTTGAGATTGATTTAAAAAAAAGTGATTAAGTAACTAGATGTGGCCTTTGGTTCTCGAACGAGTAGACTTCGAGGGGTGTTCTACACCCGATCACCTAAAACCGTCTGGTTTGGGATCGGTCAAGTAGAAAGTTCGTTACATGGGATCCATCGAAAGTCATAGATTTCTTGAATAAAAAAAATCAAGAAAACAAAAAAACAAAAAAAACAAAAAAAAAAAAAAAGAAGAGAAGTCATCAAGTTATTGATATTGTCTTATTTATTCATATATTTATTCAACAATATCATTTTTTATGCGCTTAAACATATAAGTTTTGATGCTAAAAGTTCATTTTCTTGTCATTTTTAATTGCAGGTTTAATTAGGTACGAGACAAGAAAATAAGATGATTATGTGGGCTTAAAGTAAAAAAATATGAGAGCATGCAAGAGGGTCAAGTTCAAAGTTTAAGCCTCTCCAAGTCCAATACCCAACGGGCCAAGTCCGTAATATATTTCGTTAATCTTTTAGGGTTTTGTTTAATTTTTTTGATTTTTGGAAGAAATAAACGGGGAGGCGGCAGAAGAAATAAGTAGGGAAGTAAAAGAAGAAAAAAAAGGGATATATTATTTTGGCTTCTTTTTGGTTGTGGGTTTGGCTGCGCAAGCCGAGGAGGTTGGGAAAGGTGGTGCAAGTAAAAGCATTTAGCATCTTTTTGTTTTTTTTTTTGATTCATTGTTGTCTTCTGTGTGACGGCGAGAAGCAAACAGAAAACACATTTATATTTTTCTTTTCTTTGGTCTTTCTTTTTGGTGATCAGGCGCATGTAACAACATCAACACATTTAGTTTGTTTAGTTTATTTATTGTTTTTTTTCTCCTTTGTGAAGAATCAGGCGATATTGTTTTCGGTTTCTTTTTTTTTTTTTTTTTGCAATTATGTTTAGTTCTTTTTATTATCTATTATTGTTAGTTATTAATTTAATTATGGGCTAAGTTTATTGTATTTGTCATTGATGAACGAACCCTAGATTTAGGTTTAGTTTTTTTTTTTTATTGATTGAGTTTTGTTTATGCCTAGTCGTGAACCTTGATTTATTTATCTTAATAATTATTGAGTAGTTTACTATTACATTGAGTCATGTTTTGAAATTATGACTTGCGTGTGTAATTAGGTTTATCTTATCGTTTGCTTGTTCTGAAATTATGACGGTTGCATGTGGTTATGGTAATTAATTATTCTGAAATTATGATAGTTGAAACTGTTTCTCTAATAACCCAGATAAAAGTTTGAGTTCAATTCACAAATAACGGAAGTTAGCGTGTTTTGAATAGATTAGGTTATAATCGGATTAGTAGGTTTGATGGTCTATGTTAGCTTGAAATTTCTTAAAAACTCTATCAATCAATTGCACTTTTAAACGAACCAAATCTAGGGGGAGTGATTCAATGATAAATACATTTTAGCTATTTAATTCTATTCTCATAGTTAGTTATTTCGCAGTCGTTTAAATTTTTTTGTCATTTATTATTAATTTTCATTTTGTTTACTCTGTCGTGTCAACGGTATCCAAAAATCTAAAGACAAACCTCTTTTTACTCGTTTGCATTTAATCCATTTTATTTTTGATAGAATAATTTTAATTGCTATAAATTGCATTTTCCGTTCCCTGTGGAGACGATCCTGGTCTTACCAGTTTATTGCTATACGATCGGGTACACTTGCTCGAGAGTTTATCGGTCGATTTGGTCAAATTAGAGTTTATAAATTTAAGATTGATATTTCCGTATCAGTTATGCAGCTTAGAAGTGATCATGGTACTGAATTCAGAAACAGTACCCTTGAGGACTTTTGTGAAGAAAGAGGGATCTCATAGAACTTTCAGCTGTAATAACTCCACAACAAAATGGAGTTGCTGAAAGGAGGAAAAGAACCCTCATTGAAGCTGCTAGAACCATGTTGTGTGCATCAGGTTTGCCTTCATCATATTTGGCTGAAGCAGTCAACACTGCCTGCTTTACTCAAAACAGATCCTTAGTGGTGAAAAGGTTCAACAAGACTCTTTATGAGTTAATCAAAGGGAGAAGGAAAAATATAAGTTATGTCCATGTGTTTGGATGCCCCAGCTTTATTCTGAATCAGAGGGATCAGCTGACAAAATTTGAACCCAAAGCTTATGAAGGTGTGTTTGTTCGATATTCTGCTGTTTCTAAAGCCTACAGAGTATACAACTACAAAAGAAAGGTGATAGATTAATCTATCAATGTCACATTAAGGAGTCCAGGAATGCCTCCACTAAAGCTCTTCCTAAATCAGTTTTAGGAGAGTTCAGCTTTGATGATTTAATGCATTCAAATGATGAGGAAAAGGACTCAAAAGCTTCCACTTCACCTAGAGTGGAACCTGTTAAACACAATGGTCATGAAGATGATTATGTTGGTACACCCTATGTGAATAAGTGTACTGGCATAGTGAATACACGATGTCCAGAACCAATCAATGCTGATTTTCCTAAATCCTCCACTGATATGTTCAACAATAGAGATTCATGTTCAACAGGTGAACAGGCTCAAGATAACAGTGTGTCTGAAAACCTTGAAAGCTGTTCTGCAAGACCTGATGAGGATGAAAATGATATAGGAGAATCTTCATTGAAACATGATCCTATGTGGATCAGGTGTAACCCTAATGATCAAATAATTGGTGACATCAACAAAGGGATACAAACAAGATGGGACAGCTTAGGAAACGTTTGTATGTTTTCAGGGTTTGTGTCCCTGATGGAGCCAAAGAAAGTAGATGATGCACTTGAAAATGTCAATTGGATCACTACCATGCAAGAAGAGCTCAATCAGTTTGAGAGAAACAAAGTATAAAAGCTGGTACCTGTTCCCAAAGGTAAAACTATAATTGGCACAAAGTGGGTTTTCAGAAACAAATTGGATGAGCAAGGTCATGTCATTAGAAATAAGGCAAGACTGGTTGCTCAAGTCTATAGGCAAGAAAAAGGCATTAACTATGATGAAACATTTTCTCCAGTGGCCAGGTTAGAAGCAATTCATTTCTTTCTAGCCTATGCTGTCTACAAGAGCATGAAGGTTTTTCAAATGGATGTCAAGAGTGCATTTTGAATGGCAAGCTGCAAAAAGAAGTATATGTCAAGCAGCCTCCAGGTTTTGAAAGTGAACAACATCCAGGTTTTGTCTATAAGTTGGACAAAGCTCTCTATGGTCTAAAACAAGCCCCTAGAGCCTGGTATGACACTCTTACTGATTTCCTTATGAGCAATGTCTATTCCATAGGTAAAGTGGATACCACATTGTTCATAAAAGACGGTGAAGTCTGATATTATGCTTGTTCAAATTTATGTGGATGACATAATATTTGGTTCTACTAATGAACAGTTATGCAATAATTTTTCACTACTCATGAAATCCAAATATGAAATGAGCATGATGGGTGAACTTACTTTCTTTATAGGATTACTGGTTAAACAAACCTCAAATGGAATTTTTTATTAATCAAAGAAAGTATAGTTTAGATCTTCTGAAAAATTTTATATTTGATCAAAGTTCCCCCATCAAAACTCCAATGGCAACCAATGTAAAATTGGATGTTGATGCCTGTGGCAAAGCTGTTTCGGTAACAGCTTACAGAGGCATGATCGGGAGCTTGCTATACCTAACTGCTAGTGGACCAGATATTATGTTTGCTACCTATTTATGTGCTAGGTTTCAAGCTGATCCTAAGGAATCACATCTAGCTGCTGTAAAAAGAATTTTCAGATACCTAAAGGGTACACCAGGTTTGGGTCTTATGGTATCCTAAAGACTCCAACCTTGAACTAATTGGATATTTAGATTCTGATTTTGCAGGCTGCAGGCTAGACAGGAAAAACATAACAGGTGGATGTCAACTCCTTGGTGGTAAGTTGATCAGTTGGTATAGCAAGAAGCAGAATTCAGTTTCTACTTCAACTGCTGAAGCTGAATACATTGCTACTGGAAGCTGTTGTGGGTAGATCCTATGGATCCAACATCAGCTTAAGGATTATGGACTTGTATAGAGGAAAACTCCTATTTAGTGTGATAATACAAGTCCCATAGCTATCTCCAACAATCCAGTTTTTCACTCCAGAACAAATCATATAGAAGTCAGACATCACTTCATCAGAGATCACATCCAGCAAGGTAATGTGGAGGTAAGTTTTATTTCCATAGATGAACAGCTTGCAGACATTTTCACCAAGCCCCTTGATGAAAACAGGTTTAATTACCTTGTACGCAAGCTGGGCATGTTAAATAAAAGTGACTAAGTGTCATTGATGTTCTAAAGATCACTTGTTCAAACTTGTGCAAATTTCACAGAACAGCTTGGACATGACATGTTTTACTTATCCTGTACTTAGCCAGTTTTTGAAAACTTGGATAGCTTGGACATATAACAGGCTTGACAAAATACGTTTTAATCTCAACCTGTATAGTCCAACCTGCTCACTCCCTCAATCTGTCATACAAGGCATTGTCTTGTACCCTGATCAGCTATTGAACAGGCTTCACAATGAAACTTGTTCTCATCTAGCTGCACAGGTTGCATAAACAGTTTGAGGAATGATCAGTTTGTGATGAAACCTGCTCATCACATGTTTAAACAACAGCTTGGAACATCAGTTTTAATTACCTTTCTTCACATTTAAGTTACTTAAATTATGTATTTATTTAACTTAATTACCTGCGGATAATGTTTGTTAACGTGTGTTAGTAGTTAAAAAGGTCAAGTGGTCTGACAACCGTTCTGACATGACAAACCGTTCCATTTTCCATCAAATAACATTTCAACTCAACCGCGCAAACCGTTCTCTCTCCTACTCACTCGCATTTAAATCCTATAAATACCTCAATCACTGTTTCATCTTTTTCCTCTTCCATACCACTTCCATAACTACCTGCTAAACCCTAAATCGACTAAGTGTCAAGTATCGTTCATCACTACTACTTTCCAAATGGCTCACCAAAACAACCCCCTTTTGCGTGTGTTTGTTGGTGATGATGTCCAAAAACATCCTTCTGTCAGCACAATGCTCACACTAAAACCCACCAACTATATTTCCAATCTGACCATTCCCAAAAACTATGTGGTGGGTTATGAACAGATGGTGGAATTTCTGCAAGCCCACCCCCTGCACTATGCACTGACTGCCTCTCCTGATGTCCTGTACCAGGAGATGGTTTATGAGTTTTGGTACACCTGCTCGTATGATCCTTCAACCAAAACCATCAGGCGAACCATTCTCAATGGCACTCAAACCATTGAGATCACTTCTGCTCTTCTTAGGGAAGTTATTCATCTTCCTGTTGCCGACACAAATCACAAACCACGGCCTGAGGATGAACAGATGGGCAACCTGCTACACTTCTGTGGTGTAGCAAAACCAAAAGTGGGTGCTACTTTGTTCCAGAGGGACTTGTCTCCAACATACAGTTTTCTATTCGCCTCTGTGGTGATGTCCTTAAGTTGCAAAGTTGGCTCATTTGACCAGCTTAGCAAGGATGAGATTCTTATAATCCTACAGCTTGTAGATGAGACTACTCTGAACATGGCAATATGGATTTTCGTTAATTTGAGGAATTAGGTGCAGCAAGAACATCGTCCTGCCACTGTTAGATACCCAAGGTTCTTGAGCCTCATCTTCAAACATGTCTGTGGTGAGCACTTGCACAACTCTCAACCCTTGTTAACTACTGCTGCATTCCCTATTATTGGGAATAGAGTCTTTTACACTCCAGTACTCAATAATGAGCCTCCTCTGTCCACTCCAATGAGGAGGCTACTTGGTTTAGTGGAAGGACCCTCTACTCAGAGGGTGGATCCAACTGTTGCTCCCAAAGGAAAATCCAAATCAAGGCCTAAACTGGTGAAGAGGGCTTTGAAACAAACTTAAGTTGAGCCAGTTCGTAAGAAGGCTAAAACAGCTAAGTCTGTCCCATCAGCCTCAGTGGCTGAGGGGGAGCAGACTACTCACCCTGGTTCATCCGTTGAACCTGAAGCCTTTATGGCTGGTGCCTCTGTGGCACCTAAGACCATGGTTCAGGCTGACCATTCTGTTCCTGACCCAGTCTCACCACCAGTCCAAACAGAAATCCTTGCCACTTCTCCTCAATCACCCTCCATGTCCCAATACTCAAGGAGAAAATCTCTAGCCAAGAAGAAACCATCATCCAATACTAGCCCCTCTGACCCCTCCCAACAGGAGTCAATTGACAAAGAAGCAACCCCTGTTGCTTAACCTACTTTTGGAGAAAGCTCTGCACATTTGGAGCAGGCTTCACTCCATAAAGAGTCGAACCTAAGTCAGCCTAGGCCATCTGGTTCCACTCAACAGGAACCAGTTGTACAAAAGGAGACTGCCACATCAACTGTCTAAGCCTCTCAACAGGCTGAAGACATCGAAAGACAGGGTTCCTCTCCACTGAGTCCACACAGTCCACCCCTCATACTTCTCTTTCATTTTTTGAGTTTGCACGAGGTGTGCACGCTGCTGGAACAAACCATCTAGCAGACCAGCCTCAAACTTCTGCTCCTAGTGATGCAGCTATTTCACACCCAACAGCTATAGAAGGACCATCAACCCAAGCTTATGAACCTGAGGGAATACACCATCCCTCTGGTGGCTGCTCCCCAAGTGCACATCCTAAGGCCATCAGGATAGAGTTTACCTCGTACAATCATAACTTACACTACTAATGATCTTACGGTATAAGACTAAGCACCAAACAAGTACTTAATTCACTTAAACCAAACCTGCCTCTAATATTGAAACGCCCCGTTCTAATAACGTGGCGCTTTTACTAAAATCTGTAACATAATCCTCGAAGTAATAAAATAAAGTGTTCTAATCTCAAACTTCAATTTCAATACATAAATAAACTAAAACCACCACATTCAGAGTGCGCTAAAATATAACATCTAATTATTACAACCAAATTGAAAGTCTAGGGATCTACCCATCCCAAGTACAAAATATAAATCAGAGTAAATGATGCGGAAGTCTTTCTGATACCATAAATGCTCAAACTCTAGATCCTGAACCTGGAAACGAACACGGAGCAGGCAAGGCAGGCACAGCCATGGCTGCTGGTTTGCCCTCGACAGCCACCGCCGAGCAGCGGCGGCGTTGACGCCGGCTCCGGCTTTGGGTATTCCGGTCGATTCCATTAACACACAACTCCTTTCCAAATCAAACCTCAATTTTTACCCACTTGAAACTTTTAAAATTAGTAATTAAAATATTGACTATGTCCTTCATCTTATATAACATTCCAGATTCTAACAAAATTTATAACATGTTTTGATTACTTTTACATGAAATTTTCAGATTTAAATACCATACCCACTCTTTCACCATTGTTATGCATTTAAAGCTTTTAAACCTAGAAATGGAGAAGATGATAATATACTATCCTTTTGTGTTATTTATTTTCAAATTATACACTAATATAAATATTCTTTCATTGATCAAAACATTCCTTAATCATTTAGAAGGAAAAAGAATGACATAAATGAAGATTTAGGGTATTACCTCAAGAATAAAGATGAATATGATGATTGATGAATATTAATCTTCAACTTTCAACTCCCAAGTTTAGAAATAAAAATTAAAGTTCCAGATTCCTTGTGTGTGTTATTGAAATTTCAAAGGGTAAATGAATTGTCAATAGACATAAATATATATTGTTACATGCTGATGATGGTAGTGGTGTTATGGACATGTAAGTTTGTATAACCAAATTTCTCTGCTCAAGATTTGGCCTATATGTATACATGCATATATATAGTTTTGTGCTTTAAAACATCATTACATCAACCTTAAAACTAATTTAATAAACGATGGAGTTTGTGTGTAATTACGTCGCAATTAAATAATTGATTTACACGATTCAAAATTTAATAGTTACCTTAAGAATTTGCGGGTGTTACAATCTCCTACAAGTTGGATTTATCTCGTCCTCGAGATCAGATAAGATTAAAGTAAATCAGATACCTCACTTACATCTCTATCTTAATCTCCACGTATAAATTCGAATCTCGGTAATACGTCACTCTGATTAAATCATCTAGACATTTCTAAGTCTCGTATCAATCTTATCATTCTGAGTGGATATCATCCCAACGGTATTCTTTTAAAAGAAATAATTTTTTTATTTTGTTTTTCTTATAAAACTAAAATCATATCCATCATGTAACAAACTCAATTGGTAATCCTAGTTGATAACCTTGTGCACCTATGCACTTTATAATCCAACACATGACAATGAAGTTAGAATTAATTTTTCTTAATTTGTATAGTCACCTTCCCAGACGACACTCTTAGCATCACATAACCATCAACTTCAAACTCAATTGATCTATGCTTAAGTCAAATATATCTCCGGTCGATCCTGAATAACTTTCAATCACTCACGAATAATCGGAATCTAATTATGTGCACAGACTTCAAACATTAACCGATAATGCTTACCTCAATAATTTCAAAATAGTAAAAAAAAAATTTCCTAAGGTACATGTCGTAGTAAGATTTACCTCTTCAAGTATTAGTGACTAGCAGACATCTCATGCCTTATAAATAACATCTCCAAAACCTCAATGTAAACATTATCGCCGTAAATTCTTAGTCTTGTATCAAATCTTTTCTCTCATGGCCTTCCAACTACCTCAATGTATAAATGATAGTCTTCTCTATTGCATCAAAACACTATAAATACATATATCATTGTCCTACTCACTAAAAATGTGAATCCTACGTCCCAAATAAACAATATGAGCATTATAAGCAACCAACTAATCCATACCACAATCACATTCAATCCCCTAGTAATTATAACCATAAGTTATAAAATGAAACCTTGATCACCAAGACTCAGCATATGAATAAGTCTGTTAAGCCTATCCTACACGCTCACTTACGATCTCAATGTCTATGGAATCAAACAACACAAAAGAAATACATTCAAATGATATGCAAAAAAATAAAAATAAAAATAAAAAATGCACATATATAAAAATGAATGGTGGCACCCCAGCTAAATAACAGATAGATGAGTATATTGTTAAGTCAGAAATACCCGTAACCACATCAGGAATCCCGCAAGCCTCACCAGCAGTGATCTGAAAAGCACGTGTCGGAACTCTGTCAGTGTCGCCTCTCCTCGACTTAGCTGGCTGACTCATTGATGTAACGCTCCCTCCCATATTCTGACTTTGTCTCCGCTGAGGACAGTTCCTTGCTACATGACCATGAACCCCACAATCGAAACAAATCAATGGATGTATAGGACAGTTAACTCTGATGTGCCTAGTATCCCCACATGCATGACACCCTCTACAAAAGCCACTACATAACCCAGTATGTCTCTTCCCGCACTACTGACAATCGTGTGGCATCTGTGTCTGTGATGTATACTACTCCTGGGGTTGGGAGAAAGAAGAACCAGATGATTTTGCTGAAGTTTGAAATAACCGATCAGAGCCCGCAGTCCTAGCTTTCTTGTGTGACGACATCAAAGAAGTAGTAAAACCTACCAATGCTCGTTCGCGCTTCCGCGCACTCATGACTGCCTCCTCAAGGGTCCTATAGCTCTGCATCTCAACAAACTCTATAATCTCAGCACGAAGACCAGTCACAAACATGTCTACTCTCGTCTCCTCATCTAGCGCATATCTAGTCACAAACTGGGATTTCTCCCTGAAAACCGCATGTTGATCCTGAACTGTAAGTCCATCCTGTCGCAGAGACAAGAATTGTCTCTCGATCTCTCTAGTCAAGTCAGCTGGATAGTACTGCTCCTGGAATCTCTTCCTAAAATGGGCCTAAGTCATCGTCCCCACCAGATCAAAACCAATGGCCCTCGAAGTCTTCTTCCACCATGTCAATGTTGAACCCACTAACATCCCCGCAACATACTCTACCATATCCGTCTTTAAGCAGTGGCTCAGGCGAAATGCCCTCTCTGAACACTCTAGCCACTCCAGAGCCTTCACAGGCTCCATAGTCCCGTCGAACTCTTTCGCCCCAAACCCCTTATAGGCCTTGAACGAACCTCGGTCAGATCGCCGTTCGCCAGTCTCGGTCCCCACAATATTGCCCCCATCAGTAGGAGCAGATGCCAAAGGATTTCCCGCATTAGATCGGGAAGAAGCAATTAGATCGTGAATCTCCTGAAAACTCTGTTGCATCTCTGCGCGACTCTCATGCATAACATCTCGTACATAACGGGTCAACGGCCCTCCCTCGGGTCCAATATCATCATCTAAATCATCCTCATCCTCGCGCTCTCTGTCAGAATGCTCTATATCCTCTAACTCTACAACAACTCGCTCCTCGCGTGGATGACTGTGGCTCTCGTCATCAGCCATGATGCTGAAATTAAATTTATGAATTAAATTAAAACTTCAGTTATATTTTTGTACTTGATTAGTTTCTGGGTTGCTCATAAGGGTATATGTTCATATATTTATGAAGGTTACAGTTAAACCCTATCTTAATCGTACCCAATTTCCTAAGGCCATTAGGATAGAGTTTACCTCGTACAATCATAACTTACACTACTAATGATCTTACGGTATAAGACTAAGCACCAAACAACTACTTAATTCACTTAAACCAAACCTGTCTCTAATATTGTAACGCCCCGTTCTAATAACGTGGCGCTTTTACTAAAATCTGCAACATAATCCTTGAAGTAATAAAATAAAGCGTTCTAATCTCAAACTTCAATTTCAATACATAAATAAACTAAAACCACCACATTCAGAGTGCGCTAAAATACAACTTCTAATTATAACAACCAAATTGAAAGTTTAGGGATCTACCCATCCCAAGTACAAAATATAAATCAGAGTAAATGATGCGGAAGTCTTTCTGATACCATAAATGCTCAAACTCTAGATCCTGAACCTGGAAACGAACACGGAGCAGGCAAGGCAGGCACAGCCATGGCTGCTAGTTTGCCCTCGACAGCCACCGCCGAGCAGCGGCGGCGTTGACGCCGGCTCCGGCTTTGGGTATTCCGGTGGATTCCATTAACACACAATTCCTTTCCAAATCAAACCTCTATTTTTACCCAGTTGAAACTTTTAAACTTAGTAATGAAAATATTGACTATGTCCTTCATCTTTTATAACATTCCGGATTCTAACAAAATTTATAACATGTTTAATTACTTTTACATGAAATTTTCAGATTTAAATACCATAGCCACTCTTTCACCATTGTTATGCATTTAAAGCTTTTAAACCTAGAATTGGAGAAGATGATAATATATTATCCTTTTCTGTTATTTATTTTCAGATTATACACTAATATAAATATTATTTCATTGATCAAAACATTCCTTAATCATTTAGAAGGAAAAAGAATGACATAAATGAAGATTTAGGGTATTACCTCAAGAATAAAGATGAATATGATGATTGATGAATATTAATCTTCAACTTTCAACTCCCAAGTTTAGAAATAAAAATAGAAGTTCCAGATTCCTTGTGTGTGTTATTGAAATTTCAAAGGGTAAATGAATTGTCAATAGACATAAATATATATTGTTACATGATGATGATGGTAGTGGTGTTATGGACATGTAAGTTTGTATAACCAACTTTCTCTGCTCAAGATTTGGCCTATATGTATACATGCATATATATAGTTTTTTTTCTTTATAATTTGTGCTTGAAAACATCATTACATCAACCTTAAAACTAATTAAATAAATGATGGAGTTTGTGTGTAATTACGTCGCAATTAAATAATTGATTTACACGATTCAAAATTTAATAGTTACCTTAAGAATTTCTGGGTGTTACACACATGCTCCATACATGTGATATTCTCGTAGCACAGTTCAAGGAGACCATTGACCAGATATTTGGATGCCAGCTTGTTTAGATTGTCAAAATTCAAGTGAGATAGACATCTATGCCATAGCCATGAGTCTTTTGATAACTCTTTCGACAATAGACAAATACTATCTTTAACTCTGAGCTTGGCTACATCGATGGTGTATAGGTTTGAGTTTTGAGAACTGGATAAATTTTTTTTCATCATCGCTCTTCACCGTACAACTTCTAGCCTTAAAGTTAAATTTTAGACCCTTGTCACGAAGTTGGCCTATGCTAAATAAGTTATGCGATAACCGTTCAACATAGTCAACGTCCTTGATAACCAAGTTGTTTAGGACTAGATATCCATATCCTTTGATTTGAGTGTGATGGTCATTCCTGAATTTAACCGTTTCACAGTATTGGTCAACTACGTTCCCGTCATGTGTTTAGAGAAAACTGAATGCATACACCAAACGGACTTTCCCTAAAATTGACATTATGTTAAAAAAAAAAATAAACACAAGACATTATAATCAGTTTTTGAAAAGTTAGAGAAATAGTTCAAATGGGTCCACAATTGTATGAAATAGGACAAGCAAACAATGTTCTAAATCGATGTGTTTAGAAAACATGTTAGGTTATTCACTGGGCAACACCTTACCATGGTGTGTAGAGAGTCTCATTTTACCTTTGGAATGGAATGTCATAGAATAGAGAACAACAATATGTCTGTTTAACAAACATGTATAACAGATAAATCTATAACTCACGATTTATATGTTATGTCTCTAATTATGTCTGTCATAGTCTGATAGTGGATTATTCCACCTTCTGAGTTATCTCAGGGTAATCAGATTCACAATTCTCTATCTTTATCTTTCTAGTCTTTCGCCGATAGTTTTATCTTTAACTTTATATGTATAGACTCTGAATTCTTTAACTGTCACTTTCAAGTTATATTTATGTTTAACCTACTTATCATGTCAAGAAATTCATATATAAGCTTTATGTCATTTCTTTGTTCAATTTTATATTTCGGTTGTCATTCTCTGTATTCTATAACTTATAAGTGTATATCAGTTGTCATTTAGTCTTATTATGTCATATACTGTGATGTAGTTTATTTTTAAGGACCCATAGTCTTTTAGTCTCTTTGTCCTTAAGACCTAGAGACTTTAAGTCACTCTGTCCTTAAGACCCAGAGACTTTAAGTTTCTCGGTCCATTAGTCAAATAGTTACGGCCTACATCATCCTCCTCATCAACCCAGTAGTCCTCCAGAGCCACAAGCGCCAATGCGTCAGCTCCTTCTTCAACATAACTACTTTTCTCACAACATATCCAAGTTCATGCTCAAACTGATTCTTGCATTCACAAGCAAAGTGACCTCGTTTCCATATTTGTAGCACCCTCTCTCATTTGCAGGTTTAGTTTCATCTGTCCTTGGTCATTCTTCTCTTCTCTCGGGCCACTTTTCAGCACATTGGGAATCACAGATGTCTTCCTGACAGCGATACTCTCGTTCTCTTCCCCCTTCTCTCATCCCTTCTCTCAGATCGTCGGTCGTCTCAATAATCTCTCATGTCGTCATACCTTTGCTCATCTCTAATTCTCTTCTGTCATCATATCTCCTCTCATCCCTAGATTTCCTCCTCTCATCATAGTGACCCTCCTCTCGTCGGTCATCTCCCTCTTCTCTTCTATCATCCCTCCTCTCATCATGATAACACCTTGGACTCGAATCATAACAAAGCTGGTTAGTGGTCTTATGCTGATAAAACTGCATTTGATATAGACAATTTGACACCAAAGCCATTTGGTCTTGTATGTCAGCCTCTTCAGCATCAAGGGGCTCCCCACATGCAGAAATTAGAGGAATTCCATACATTGGGTACTGGGATGAAGACCCAGAAGGAGTATACCCAGAGGTAAGCTGAACATGTGCTGGTGGTTGAACTGTTTCAGAAATAACATAATTGTTGGATAAGAGTGCCAAGAGGTCATTTGCCTTGGAATTATGGTTAACATTCAAAAGCAAGGATGCCACAGAATTGGTCATCTGCTTGTGGGCATCTACATCACCCTGATATTTTCGTAGCTTATTGAAAAAACACACTAATGTAGATCTTGCTAACATCCAGACCCCTCTTAACCGCTAGGAAACCAATCCCCCACTCAGGTGATAAAGCATACAGAAACTAAATATTGATGTCATACAAAACTGTGCAGGATCGAGTGAATGTAGCCCATATGGATTCACCATCCTTAGCCCTAATTTCAGAGAATTTGGCTTTTGTCGCCTAAATTTTGGTTTAGTCATTAAGATCAGCCTTTAGCATCTGCATATCCAGTTAATCCCACATTTCCTTAGCAGGCATTTTACTGTCCACACTGACAAATATGTCAGTTGGCAGGGCTTCATACAATAAGTGTTCAGCTTTGAGGAACAACTGTGAAAATAGCCACGTAGTTCAGAGTAGAATAGATCAAGTCCTTCCTGGATGGACTTAATCATGAGCTGCCTATTGGTTTCATGCTCACAAATTTCAGGAATCAGTTTTCCACTGTTCATACTCATCAGATATAGAACATGTGGTTTGTTATCAGATCCCAGAACTAGAGCTTCTTTCAACATGATTGAAGTGTATTAAGCGCAGTTAAAAAATGATCTTATGGAGTGAAACCTGAAGACGTTCGGGAAAACTGAAAATTTGGATGAAGTGTAGATCCGAAGTTTGGGTGATCCGGAGTTCGTGTGGCCAGAAGTTCGGATGTAATGGAGTTTGAAGTAGATGAACAGATCTGAAGTTCGAATGGATGTGATCC
This sequence comes from Centrapalus pauciflorus, assembly GCA_020465985.1. Lineage (NCBI taxonomy): Eukaryota > Viridiplantae > Streptophyta > Magnoliopsida > Asterales > Asteraceae > Centrapalus > Centrapalus pauciflorus. Next base: position 104,673 of record JAANYP010000631.1, on the reverse strand, counting down.
GAAGTTTGGATGAAGAAACTTGAAAAATGCAAAGATGAGAAGTAGGTGATTCGATGTTTGGATGGTAGGGATCTAAAGTTCGGATGTAAGATAAGAAATGGAAAATGATATAACAAGTAAAACTATTAAAATTAAGATGAGACCCAAAGTTCGGATGTGGGGATCCAAAGTTTGGATGGTGGTGGAAGTTATGCGAATATAAGGTCCGAAGATTAAATCTAAAATTTGGCACTTAGTGTGAATTGTTCAATGAAGCAGAAACAGTTTAAGAATCAATATGCAGATTGAACCCAAATGTATGTTTTAATCCCTAAAGGTGATACCTAAGTGCTCGAAATTAATTATAGAACAACTTTAATGAGCCAATTTAGCCTAAAAACACCTAAATAAGTGAAATTTTTAGCAAAAACAGGCTGTAAAAAGAAGAATTGTTCGGTTCAAGTAGATTTGCTAAACTAAACCCCTAAAACGTGAACTAATTGAACAAATACTGCTCGAAATTAGTTGACAAGTAATAATCGATGACAGAGAGGGAAAAAACAGAAACAAAACGACATATTAGAGAGTGTTTATAGGTAAAACGATGATTCCTGAGGGGAAATTGAAGAATAACAGCAAGTAGTAGTCTCAAATCTGATTTTTTAGGTTGAAATCCATTTCAGTGGCTCTGATACGAATTGTAAAATTGTTCCCACTAATAATATTGCCCTCAAACGATTAAAACCAATGATTGTATTAATGAATATGTGATATAAAAATAGAATGTTTCACTCAATCGATGACCTCACATACACACACAGTAGTCGTATTTTTTATCAGCAATAGAATATTCAAAAATGTACACAAAACCCTAGGAGAAACATTTTTTTAAATACCTAGTCCTACTTTGAGGAGTTTACATAAATTTCCCCTCAACTTCTAGTAAAAAGGAAATTTACATATAAAAGAAAATTAAATACAATACATACAAAAAGTAACCGCATGATTAGAATTATAAATCTAACAACGTGTAATAGTACGTATTACATGTGTAATAGTTCATATTACATGTATACTAGTATGTATTGCATGTGTAATAGTATATATTACATATGTAATAATATGTATGACATGTGTAATATAATATATTACATATGCAATAGTCTTATTACATGTGTAATTGTTTCTATTACATGTGAAATAGTTCATTACATGTTCAATGGATACAACTACATATGTACAGTATATGATATTACACATAAAAATACATTATTACATGTATCGTAAAGGTTTGACAAAAAAGAAGGAAAAAGAATGTATGAGATTAGGAACATAAATCTAGCAAAAAAAAAAAAAAAACAGAGAGAATGAAAAAAAGTAAGAGAGGAGAATGCATTTTACTGAAGGATAAAAAGTTAGTGAGTTTATTATGAAAAAAACCAACATGTTCTTACGTTTTTTTGTGTTTTCGTCCCTACATGTTATTTTTTTCAATAAAAGTCCTCGAGTTAATTTTTTTCTTTTTGATTCAGTGAAAATTGGACATTAGAACCCGGTTTTCTAATTATAACTTGGTTCTAATGTCCAAATTACACTAAAACAAAAAGAAAAATTTAATTTGAGGGCTGTTGTATAAAAATATAACATCTATGGACGAAAACACAAAAACCGTGATGTTGGTTTTTTTCATAATAAACCCTTTAAGCTTTTAGCAAAATACCCTTTTGAACTATTTTTTTAATTGAAAAACTGATTTATCTTATAATCATTGATTTTTTTAATCAAATGACTAAGATTGGTTCATTGGACTTATAAATATTGAGTTATGCAAAAATCTCACCCCTACATACATATATACATACATACATACATACATACATACATACATACATACATACATACATACATCTATGCATGTGTGTGTGTGTGTGTTCCAGTGAGTACCACTTACTATGCAGCGCATCGGAAGATACCACTCATGAAAATATTTTTTTTTACAATTTTTCATATTTATGTTGTAATAAGCATTACAAAAATGATATATAAATTTACTCATATTAACACATTTTAAGTGTAGAAATCATGCATCACATAAATGTATGTTCACATACATTCAAATTTATGTAACTGTATGCTCACATCATTTTTAGGGAGTTAGGAGAAGTGAATATTTCTGATATTTACATAACATCTTTATAATTTTAATTTAAACATTTTATATAAAGAAAATTGAAAAAGTTTTTCAAAGAGTGATACAATTTGTTGCGCTATCTAGTGAATGGTAATCACTTTATTCGTTGTGAACATTGTGAACAACCAAAAATAGTTTTGGATCTTACGAATCTTGTTAAAAATACTATCAAACCCTTCTATTAACCTATTAATATTATTTGATCTTATAGATTTTATTGAATTCTATGAATTTGTTGAATCTTATGAATCTTGTTAAATCCTATACATCTTGTTATAAAAAACTACTATGAACCTTTTGAATCTTCTGAATCTTCTGAAACTTGTTGTAGACACTTCTATGCACCTTTTTTAATCATATGAATCATGTTACAAACACTTGTTGACATACATGAATGATTTTATGTATTTTTTTAATTGTTCACAACGAATAACTTATTCACAATGGATCATGTAGAGAGAGAGAGAGAGAGAGAGAGAGAGAGAGAGGTTGGATCATGTAAGAAGATTTTTAATGTGAGAAGCGTGAGAATAAATAATAGAGTTCCACATGTCATTATTTACTTAATTAAGATTAGGGGTAAATTAGTCAAATTTTTATTATTAATACATTTTAAAAACCTTTTAGGTGGCGTTTAGTTACCGAAAATTTTCAAATTTTCCATCTCACTTTTCATAAAAAATGGAAACTTGTTTACTTAACAACAATTTCATACATTTTCATTTCACTTTTTAAAATACCATTTTTGACATTCTCTCTCTTACTTTTCTATTACCTACCCTATATTTCTTTATAATACTCTCTTTCTCTATCTTAATCTATAATCACCTATCCAATTTTTCTTATTTTATAATCACTCATCTTATTTTTTCTTAAAACTAAAACTCCATCATCTATACACGTTTTCACTTTTTAAGAAACCCTTGATTTTTTTCTTTGTTTATAGGAATTTGACATTCCTTCCAACTTACACATGAATTAAATTTCAACTTATACATGAATTAGATTCTGACCTACATCTCTAACCAATACTAAAAACTATCATCTACATTCAACATCAACCAAATTAATAACTAAAATTTCAATTTCAATTCCTTCGAATTTCATTCTTTGAACCAAACCCCACATTAGTTTACCGGAGATATATAATATGTATTTTAGGAACACACAATTAATAAGTAAAGGAATCTCCATATATTGTGCCAACGAACTTTTAGGGTCAATTGTTATTTTATAATGACTTGAAATGGATTGATTGTAACGTCGTCCGTCATTCTCTCTCGTCGTTTGTTTGCTTCGTTCACAATCCCGTCTCTGTATCCTTCAACAGTGATAACTCAATTCCGTGCACTGTCGGTTACAGCAAAGCATGGTTTACCACCTTTAACACCATCACAATCGTAATTATGAATCAGTACGTGTATGTAGGTGTTTGTGCATTTGACAATCAATAATTGTGGGTTAAAGTAATAACTAGCTTGGTAACACTTCCGGAGGGTTCAGGACGTAGATTAGAGGACCTGCAACAAGGAAACGAGAAGGCTATCGTTAGTGTCAACACAGGGAGAGCCCCTGTGAGGACACTCCGATGCCAAAGTCAGCCGCCATGCTAAAGAGTAAAGGTTGAGATGAAGTATAAGTGTAAAGAGGAATGGTCATTACCCTTTTCTGGATGATTAGAACCCTATTTATACCTTCTCTATTCCAGGCGAGGCGCTCATTTGGAAGATCCCTATTGGCTGGGGAGGAACGTGCCTGGGAGTGACCTCAGCGATCCCTAAAGAGTCAATAGGTTGCCTCGCTTTTTCTCCCGTCTCTGCATGACGCCTGTTGTCCGAAAAGCTTCTGCAGCTCGCAGGTTTGTCGCTCCATGGGCCCCTCGCGGGTCGAGCGAATGACTTTGGATCTCAGGGCAGGCCTGAGTTTCGGATATGGGATGGATTGGGCTCTTTAGGCCCGTGGATCAATTCGGGATTGGACCCACGTAAACAAGTCCCCCAAGTTACCAGGTGAGTCGTTAACGGCTATCTTAGGGACCTACTAGAGGGATAAATGAGTTACACAGTGCCTAGAATATGTGAGGTGACATGGCAAGACCACCAAGCGCCTAAAACATCGGAGGCGAGGCGGTTGAAATCTCTGGCGTTTGGGATATTTATGGCGAGGTGGTTGAATATTATGCGGATGGCATTTTCCAAGATGTAATGGTTAGACGATAGTCTCTAGTAACGGTGGATCTTTCAGTCTTCTAATCCACGCCCAAGTAAGTTACATTCAATGCACCCTAGAGGATATTTGCTTGATGAGACAGCTCTGTGAGGCGGCGTAAGCGTCATTTAATGGAAATCATGATGACAAAGGGTTCCACGCGCGCATGGCGCATCCCTTTACTGTCACGTCTCTCTGTCCGTTTCAGGCGGGGTTAATAGGGAAGTGACACATGTCCCGTGATATTCCCACTTATTTCCCCACTCCTCCATTAAACCCGAATTTCAAGCTCTTTTCAAAGTTTAAAAAACCTGCTTCTTTCCTTACCTTCCTTTTAAACTTTTCCACCCTCACGCTGCAGTTTACTCAGAATTCCTCCGACGACCTTACTTTCCCAGGTTAGCCTTACTCTTCCTCCCTCTTTTTATTTTTCTTCTTGACATTATGCCAACCGCACCTTCAGCGGATAAGGTACCATGTACCCTTACAAACTCCGAATTCAAGATTTTCTTAGCCGAATACGGTGTTCCTGTTGATCTTCGTCCTTTGCTTCCAAACTGTCGATCAACAGCTCTTTGTCCTCCAGAGGGCAAGGTAGCTTTGTACACCAAGCAGTTTTCTGTTGGGAACCTCCGACTTCCCTTTACCCCTTTCTATCTTTTTTTGTTAAAACATTATGGAACTCATCCAGAGCAGATGTCCCCTTTGGCAGTATTGCGTATCACCGTATTTGAGGCGGCTTGCAAAGCCCTAGCCGATATCCCTTCTATTCCCCTATTTCGATATTTTTTCAAACTAACCTGCCTGAACGACTGGTTCAGCTTTGAGAGGAGAAAGGCTCTTGTCCCCGACGTGTTTGTCGACCCCCACAGGGGCTACGTGAATGGAGGGGGGCATTTTTCTGGATAGACAATACGCTCGTTCTCCCAGGTGATAGGGACGTGCTGATATGGAGAACAGGGGGCGTCCCCGTTCGTTAACTTGTCCTCCTGAAACCAGGGACCTGGATGTTGACCTTCTAGCCTTGCTTGCTCGCCAAACTTTTAAATTGAGGACCTACCCAACCCCGTGCTTGCTCTGTTGGGGATGAATCCCCACTGGGGGGACTCTGCCACTCTTCCTATAATAACGAAAGGGGGCATTGGTAGGACCCCCTGCTTCCTTTTTTAAACCATCTGACTGTCCTCCTTTTACTTGTCGTTATATTCCTAACATTTTCTTTGTTTCGCTGCAGTCATGAGTGTACTGGAATATTTATCTTCTGATGATTTGGATGGGTTTGAAGCTGTCACTGTGAATCATTCAGATGCTGAAAGTCTTCGACCTGATCAAGCAGCCCCAGAGGGTTTCTTGACCCCTTTGGGACATCTTTCAGCCTGCTCCTCTTCTAGCAAGGGGGATAGCATTGTTGCCCCATCTGAACAAGCTTTGGTGGATCCTGATTCTTATCCTTCTTCCCGAACTCGCCTAAAAAGAAAGGCGGCTGGTACTTCCCTTGGAGTTGACTCTCCCATCCAAGTTTCTAGTCCAGATGATGATGATGATGACAAAGCTGTGTTGTCAAAAAAGATCAAGATCTCTGTAAAACGATCCTCTCCCAAAGGTAAGGGAGTGGCCTTGTCCGATATTCCTCAAGTTAACACTGATCCTATCCCTACAATTCCCCTCTCTGCAACCCCCTATACTCTACCCCCTCCTCAGTCGGGGAGGCCACTGCCTTAGCTCCATTCAGGCGCGAGAAGAGCGATTACAATCGCGAGGAGTTGTATGTACCTGAATGAGAGATAAAGAAAGGTGATTTGCTGGAGACACCCACAAGCCTATGGGATTTTCTGTATCATAGTATGCCACCCTCTCACGTTGAAATGGCTCAACATGCCAGCAATGCTCTTATGTTCGACTCGCTTGGCTCTGCCATTATGAACTTCAGCACCTTCCTTCCAGAGGTGAAAGCGAGAGTTACAATCGTTGAGCATAGGTTTATGAAAGCTCAAGAGGAACTTCGCAAGACTGACGAGAGAGAGAAAGGACGTATTACCATTTTTTGAGGAGATGAGGGCTCAGGTGTCGTGTTAGAATCAGCAGGTAGATGATCAGAATTTGGAAACTGAGAGGCTGCGGACTGAGGTAGAAAAAGAGAAGAAAAGATCTGTGGCATTGAACCTTCGAGTGAATCAACAAAGTACTAAGGAAGAGGCTCTGAGGAAAGCGAAAGAGGAAGCAATTGAGGCCGTTGGTCGTCTCTCCGAAGAAAGAACCAGATTTGCTTCCGAGGTTGTGCCTCACGTGGTCAGCAAGTTGCTGCATAGTCGACAATTCCTTCATCCTTGGGGTTCTGTCCAACAAGCTGCTGTCCATTACGGTCGGCACTCGGCTCTCATGAAGGTCCGCTCCAGTCTAGTTGAAGGAGTGAGGGTGGAGATGCTACCTGGATATGATCCCCAGGCACATGCTCGTTCAAAGAACTGGCTGTTGCGGCTGAAAACATGGCGTTCCCTTATATCGAGGACCTTCAAGCCCACCCCGATCGCTCCATTGAAGATATGCTAGCTCTGACCCCTGCAGATCCTGATGTTGGGCTTGGCTCTAACTCTGCGTCTACTCGTATGTGAGTTATTTACCTGTTTTGTGCTATGGTTTGCCGTCTGGTTATAATTTGTTTTAACAGATAATTATTGTGATTGTTGGGAAATATTCTAAGTATGTCAAGCTGTTAGTTAGATTTCTCAGACTGTTAGTAGATTTTCTGTGTAATTACAAAGTTCAAGCTGTTAGTTGAGTAAGTTCGAGCTGCTAGTTCAAAAGTTCAAGCTGCCAGAGTTAAAAGTTCAAGCTGCGTAAGTTCAATCTGCTCAACAGATAAAGTCCAAGCTGCCCAACAGTTTAACAACAGAAAGTGCTGAAATTCAGGAATTGATTAATATTTCAAGATTTGAATATCGTCCAAGCATATCTACTACCAGAGAAGTCAGAGTTCTTGAAGGAAACAAATCAGAAGGCTATATATGTAACATCCTAATATTAAATTATTGTATTTGAAGTTTATTAGTTTAAATTTGTAATTTAAGTTGGATTGTATTTTCATTAATTATAAAAGTTAGTTGTTTTATTCAGAATTTGATGATTTCAATTTATTAAGTTAATATAATTATTATAAAGTGGTTGAAAGGATAAAATAAAGATTTAATCTTTATTTAATGGAATTTAAGTATTTGGTTGCTATTTTAAGGAATTAAGAAATTTTAGAATTTCTAGTTTTAGTTATTAAGGTGAAATAAAGATGGAAATCTTTATTTAATAAAAGTTAGATAAGTTGAGGGACTAGATGTGCCAAAGATTGAAAATGGGAATAAAAGACTCAAGTCTTTCATTTTAACCCATTTTCATATCTCTCTCTACAAGCTCTTTCTCTCTCTAAGATATTACGGTTCTTTCATCTTCAAGTTAAGAAACAAAGAAAACATCAAATTAGAGGCTAAAAATTCGGATTCAAGTTGCTTAGGAGAAGCTATAACCACTACAACGAACGATTTAAGGTAAATATCTCTCATAATTTCGAATTTAAGGGTTTATGGTTCGGTTTTGGATGAAACCCGAATATGAGATTTTGGGTTCAAAATGTTGATGCATGTCAAATATTCTTGTGGGTTTGTGTAAATTAAGTGTTGTGAGAGTGATATACAAAATTTGAAGTCTGGATTCAAGATACAAATGTAATTTTAAGAATTAAAATCGTGTGTTCTGTGTGTTTTTCATGGGTACCGAAACAACAAATGGGTACCGAAACCTTTAAGGTTTCGGTATTACCCCTACCGAAACCTTCATAAGTACCGAAACCCACACACACATACTGAAACCTTTAGAATGTACCGAAACCTTTAGCATGTACCGAAACAAAATGTAGTACATAATACCGAAGCTTGGAAGGTTTCGGCAATGACCGAGAACCAACCAAAGCTACCGAAACTTTATGGATTGGGTAAACACATGTACCGAAACCCAATTTTTAATTCTTTTCTTGTTAATCTCGATTGCATGCATGAAAGCGTGTGTATGCATGTGAGCAGTATACACACATATATATATACACAAATTTAAGTATGATTGTTGGGTGTGATGGAAATAATTAAAGATAGAGCTACCAAATCCGTCACAACATTTTATTGTATATACAAGTATACAATCATTAACATATATGTATCCAACAAGGTAGCTTTACAATATATATATATATATATATATATATATATATATATATATATATATATATATATATATATATATATATATATATATATATATAGTGAAGACCACCCCTCACGGGGCGGTAGACACGAGTCTAGGTCCCACATCATGCAACACGATATCAATCATAACTAAGATAGAGTAAATAAGTTGCGGAATTATAAATTACAAGTACAAACATATTAGGATTTAAGTTTAATACAGATTACAGTTTTCAAATTAAACTTATAAAGGGTACCATCTAATTTAATACATTACATCATACAATCGTATCAAGTCTACCCAAAACCACCACAATTGTCATCTTCCAATCAGTACCGAAAAGTTTGTTGAGTAGTGGTCTGTGAAAGCTTCAAAACTGGGATCTTGAATGACCTAAGAACTAGGTCCAACAGACTTCCCTTTATCTTTTCCTGTAAAAATGTAAAGTAGCAACTATAAGCAATGCTTAGTGAGATTATAGATTTTCAGAATTTCACACATTATCAAGCGGATCATAGGTCTAGCGTGATATGTCTTGACTGCCGCTACAGTCCTCATGATTGAGACATAGTAGTCATAGAGTCGGATGATGTTCAAGCCACGCTCAAGCTTAAATCGTGAGGATCAGCCACATACTGGGCTAGCTACCAGTAAATCAACATGGCGGAACATCGGAGGGTCATTACCAAGTTCAATAGAACTGGTGAAATAGCATGGTCTAGAACAATAGACCGACAAGGCTAATCAAGCTGAATCAATAAGTCAACTGTCTGAGCAATAATGAAAGCTTAAGTCATCAAAGTCATGAAAGCAATAAATCTCATAGCAGTATCTGAAATGAACTGTAATGCAATGTCATGTGAAATGATAATCAAATAGCTATCATGATACACTGGGCATCACCGAACCATAGTGAGCACAGGTCACAATTTAGCTGATCATATATGAATGTCAAGTAATCTATCATCAACAATATGTCTCAACCGGAATTCTCGCATGAAATGCTGAATATCTATAACTCACAGTTTGGGGTCTTTATCAAGCAGATATAAAATCCACCACCTGTGTTATCTCAGGATTTATCTTTAAATCTTTTGTCAATCTGATCTTCTGTCAATTCTTTAAATTCTGTGACCCGCTTTCAAATATCTTTAAGTCTTTAAATCAATGTTCAGATATTAACTGAACCTGTCCAGAATCATATCATATCAATGTCATCAGCTTTTAGCTTTAAAGTCTTTATTTTTATCTGATTCGGATAACTGATAATTCATTAATCATTTTGCATTTTCTTTAACTCTTTGAAATCTTAATGAGATATAAATATTAACATATCTCATATCACCTTAATCAATCTTTCCTCATAATCTATGGATATTATTATTATTATAAAATATCATTTATTTATGATTTAAAGTATTCAAAATAGAATATTCAAATTCGGATCCCCCCGGGTCGGATCACCAGTTTCGGACCATCCTGATTGGTCATCCGAATTCGGACCAATCCGGATCAACACCCGGATTCGGACCTATCTGAAATGGGTCGACCGGATTCGGACCGGCTAAGCCATCCGAAATACACATCCAAATTAGGACATAAGGACCGAATTAGGATCATCCAAATCAGATCCGAAGTGGGATCCGAAAATGACACACCATCCGATTTACATAAGAATCGAAGTGGAAAATCTCATCCGAATTCGGGTTCAACCGAATTCGGATCCTTCATCTTCAAAATTTCCAGAATTTTGTTCTGCATGTTCTAACTTATTTATATACGGATTTTTACCAAATTTCATTAAAACCCGTTTTAATAAACATGCAACTTATTATTATGTTATATTATCATTATTGGGTTGTTTTTATACACTTTTCCCTATCAATAACATCACAATTTGATCAAGATTGTCCAAAATATAAACTTTTTGTCAAGAACATATTTTTACATAAAAATTCAGATTTTAATTATTTTTGGACAATCTAATCATTAATTCTTGTTTCTATCCTTTTTATTAACTCAAATTCATCATTATCTACTATCATTTCAAACATGCAACAAGAAATTGTATGTTTTAAATTCTTTGGTTTCGGTTTTTCTCAAAACCGAACCAAACACATATATATTTGGAAATTCAAGTAATTATTACCTCAAAATCTTGCTAATTGATGATGTTTGATGATTGTTGTAACTTTCTTTGATCTTGAATCTTCAATTAAATGCACTTTTATGGAATTTCTTGGTAAAACTTGGAGGTAACTGTAGGTTTAGAGAGAGATTAGAGAGAGAGTGATTTTGATGTTAATGATTTTAAATGATCATTAATTTGGTTTTTATATCCATTTGGTTATATTTGTAAACTAACTCACTCCACTTTGTATTTTTACATCTTTTAAAAATTTTTGATCATTTTTAATAATTCAAAATAGTTATATAATTTAATTAAATATTTCATAACTTAATTAAATTACAAAATAGATAATGTAATAAAATTTACATTATTCGGATCAAATATTGGAATTGATATTCAGATAAAAAGCTGGGTTGTTACAGAATGGGCTCCACCGCGCACAAACTTCGTCCTCGAAGTTAGCTATGTTCGAACAGACTGGGATATGTAGCTTTCATGACATCTCTTGATTCCCAAGACTGATGCGAACCTTTGTGGTGTTTCCGCTGGATGAGCACCATCTGTATATCTTTATTTCTCAGCTTTTTGGTCTTTGATTCCAGAATACATTCTGTCTCTTCAATCACTCGAAGCTTTTCATCAACTTCCAGATTAACATGTGGTATTTGTACTTCTCTATCATCGGCTAAGCTCTTTCGCAAATGACTGACATGGAATACAGGATGTATTCCAGATAAGTCCATTGGCAGTTCAAGACGATAAGACTGATTCCCAATCTTTTCAACGATCTTGAACGGACCAATAAATCTTGGAGCTAGCTTGTTTTGCTTTATAAATCTCACCACATTCTTCATTGGGGATACTTTTAGCATCACCAAATTGTTAACTGCAAAACTGATAGATCTGTGACGATTATCATAATATGACTTCTGCCTGCTTTGAGCTTCAAGAATGTTTCTTCTAACAAGCTGAATCTTTTCATGAGTCAACTATAGAAGGGCAGGACCTGCTATTGGCGATTCACCTGTTTCGCGCCTACAGGTGGGAGTTCTGCACTTTCTTCCATATAGAGCTTCAAAAGGAGCCATCTTGATCGTTGAATGATGACTGTTGTTGTATGAGAATTCGACCAAAGGTAAATGGTCATCCCAATTACCACCCAGATCAAGAACGCAGGCACGAAGCATATCTTCCAGAGTTAAGATAGTGCGTTCACTTTGTCCATTTGCATTAGGGTGATAAGTTGTACTCATAGAGATTCGAGTACCCATCCCTTCTTGCAGCGCTTTCCAGAATCTCGAAGTGAAACGGCTATCACGATCAGATACGATAGATTTTGGCACACCGTGATGAGAAATGACTTCAGTGATGTACATCTGTGCCAATTTATCAAGGGAGTATGTCTCTTTCATCGGTATGAAATGAGTTGACTTCGTTAATCGATCCACGACTACCCAGATGGAGTCGTGCTGTCTTTTGCTCTTAGGCAATTTCGTGACGAAGTCCATGGTTATATGCTCCCACTTCCACTCAGGAACTGGTAGTGGTTGAATATCCCCGAAGGGTTTCTGATGTTCTGCCTTAACCATTTTACATACTCTGCAGCTTTCAACATATTGGCTGATGTCCTTTTTCATTCCTGGCCACCAGTAATCAGCTTTCAGATAGAAGTACATCTTTGAGCTGCCAGGATGAATAGATAACTTGCACTTATGAGCTTCAGATAGAAGAGTGTCGCGAATAGAACATATTTAGGAATCCAGATTCGGTTTCCTTTGAGACACTGAAGTCCCAAATGATTCATAGTTAAGAACTGTAATTGCCCTTTAAGATTTTCAGAACAGATATTCTCTTCTTTTAGTGCTTCAACTTGGGCAGACTTGATGTCTTCGATAAGATCAGAAGAGAATACAATAGGAGTCAGGGCATAGCAACACTTTTCTGGATACGTCTTTCTACTCAAGGCATCCGCGACCACGTTTACTTTGCCGGGATGATATAGGATCTCGCAATCATAGTCCTTGATAAGCTCCAAGGACCGTCGCTGTTTCATATTCAGATCCCTTTGAGTAAATAGATGTTTAAGACTTTTATGGTCAGTATACAGCTGACACTTAGTACCATAAAGATAATGCCTCCAGATTTTCAATGCAAAGGTAACGACAGCCAACTTAAGATCATGAGTTGGTGCACTTTTCTCATAGTCTTTCAATTGTCGAGAAGCGTAGTCAATGACTTTTCCCTTTTGCATGAGGACGCACCCTAAGCCAGTACCAGATGCATCACTACAGACGACAAAGTCATCATTACCTTCTGGTAAGGCTAGGATCGGCGCTTGAATTAACTTCTGTTTCAGTGTTTCAAATGCCTCTTGCTGTTTATCCGCCCATACGAAAGGTGTATTCTTTCGTGTTAACATCGTGAGTGGCACAACAATCTTCGAGAAGTCCTTAATGAATCGCCGATAGTAACCGGCCAATCCAAGGAAACTTCGGATTTCAGAGGCATTCCGAGGTGTTTGCCATTTTTGAACGGCCTCGACTTTGGACGGATCAACGTAGATGCCTTCGCCAAATATGACATGGCCAAGGAATTGAATCTAGAAAGAAATCCGAATGAAACTTCAAGTTTTCATTCAATCAAAGAACACTTAGGAAATATCTCGGGACAATATAAAGTTGTACCTGTCTGAGCCAGAATTCGCACTTGTGCGTATAGTCTTTCCTTTCTCAGTAACTCTAGCAATTTCCGCAGATGAACAACATGATCAGCCTCCGTTTTGGAGTAAATCAGAATATCGTCTATGAATACGATAACTGACTTATCCGGCATTGGTCTGCACACGTGATTCATGAGATCCATGAACGCCGCTGGTGCATTTGTTAAACCAAATGGCATCACGAGAAATTCGTAATGACCGTATCTTGTTCGGAAGGCTGTCTTTGGAATATCCTCATGTCTTACTTTCAATTGATGATACCCAGAATGAAGATCAATCTTGGAGAAATAGCTTACTCCTTGTAGCTGATCGAATAAATCATCGATTCTGGGTAGAGGATACTTATTCTTGATAGTGACTTTGTTCAACTCGCGGTAATCGATGCACATTCTGAGAGTTCCGTCTTTCTTCTTAACGAACAAGACAGGTGCACCCCACGGAGATGAACTCGGTCGAATAAATCCCTTTTCTAACAGCTCTTGCAACTGCTTTGACATTTCCTGCATTTCTGCAGGTGCAAGTCTGTAGGGAGCCTTAACGATGGGAGCCGCACCCGGAACTAAGTCAATTCCAAATTCGATTTGTCGTTCCGGTGGCACTCCAGAGATATCATCAGGGAATACGTCTGGGAACTCACAGACGATAGGAATATCAGCTACAGATTTCTTGCCGTCTTCAGAGACATTTTCAGATGAGACAAAACACAAGTAGGATTCATGACCCTTAGATAGATATTTATACGCTTTTTCCACGGATATGTAACAATGAGCACCTTTTCGCTTCTCGCCTTTAATTTCTAACACTCGGCCATCTGAAGACTTGATCCTGATGATTCGACGGTTGCAGACTATCCTAGCCTTGTTATTCGTTAGCCAATCCATGCCGATGATGACATCAAATTCTTTCAACGGAATCGGAATAAGATCGAGATTGAATACAATGTTATCAACGAGTAGAGTGCAGTTACGGTATACGGAATCAGGCATAACATAGTTATTACTGGCTGTCTCAATATCAATCACGACAGGAAGCTTGGATGGAGATTTAGATAGTCTTCGTGCAAAAGTAGTCGATATAAAGGAACGACTAGCACCAGAATCAAATAATAAACGGGCATGGATTGAATTAAGCATGAACGTACCGGTAACCACATCAGGGGTTTCTCTCGCTTCCTCTGCTATTATCTAAAATGGTCGAGTCCTTGCGGTCGGAGTTGCAGCTGAGCTCTTTATCGTAGAACCTCCAGTTGATGATTGTGATTGCCCTCGCTGTCCACTACGACATTGATACATAAAGTGTCCTCGTTTTCCACATTTTGCACATCCAAGTCCTCGCTGGGGAAACTCTTCACTGCTGTGGCCAATTCTGTTCCATGCAAAGCAGGTGACGTCGTCCGGATTACACAATCCCATGTGTGATTTTCTGCATCTTTTACAAAATCGTGGTTCGTTTGTGAGAGAATAGGCTTGAACTTTCTGTGGCGAGCTGTACTGTAGAGATTGCTGGGGTTGTGATTTGTTTGGTCTGAAGAATCTGCCGAATGTCTGCTTCTTTGGAGGAGAAGGACAAGTTGGGTTTGTTGATGGAGCATAGAGTTGATCACCATACTCTAGATATCCTCTCTCGATCTGTCTTGCTGCTTCAACCATTTCCAGATAAGATTTATACTTCATCGCACTCATTGGATGCCGATATCTCGGGTTAAGCCCTCCACGGAATCGATTCATTTTCCTTTCTTCAGTAGCTACTTGATACGAGGAGTAGCCACAAAGTCGCGAGAATTCATGTTCGTACTCGTCAACAGATTTAGTTCCTTGAGTCAGCTGCATCAGTTGAACTTCCATCTTGTCTCGTTGATCAATAGGGCAATACTTCGCAATGAACATATCTAGGAATTGATTCCATTCTAGGGTCTGAATAACTTCTTCGCCATAAATACTTCTGTGGGTTTTCCACCAGGCACGGGCAACACCAATAAACAATGTTGAAGCATAACTCACTTTCTTGGATTCTAAACAGTCAGAGATTCTAAAGATCTCTTTAGTATGGCTGATCCAATCCATCGCCTGAATTGGATTAACTGTACCCTCAAAGTTCAGGGCACCGCTAGCTTTGAAATCTTTGAACTTACAGCCTTTCGGTTGTTCAATTTGAGTTTCATGGTTCGAGTTATCATAATCAGATTCATTATTCTGGACTTGTTTTTCTTTTCTCTTATTTTTTTTATCATCACGTCTCTTAGCTTCGGCCTCATCTCTGGCCTGAAACTGTTCTTGCATAATCTTATTTTGTTGTTCAGAGTGTTGGGCTAATAGTTGTTGCATCATTTCAAACATTTTTTGGGGAGTCATGTTGTTTGGAATATCACCTGATCCTGACATCTTTTACTGATAATTAAAAATCATTTAACTATCAGTTTATAGACTTAGATCTATGTACCCTTTTTCCCATCCTAACAGTCTCTACATCCTATCTCAGTTCAAACCACCTAGATGATTGATACATATGTATTGCTTCAGTTTGAGATCAACTAGTACTCTCGTAATACTTGATTCACTCAAACTATGGGCTCTGATACCATCCTGTGAAGACCACCCCTCACGGGGCGGTAGACACGAGTCCAGGTCCCACATCATGCAACACGATATCAATCATAACTAAGATAGAGTAATTAAGTTGCGGAATTATAAATTACAAGTACAAACATATTAGTATTTAAGTTTAATACAGATTACAGTTTTCAAATTAAACTTATAAAGGGTACCATCTAATCTAATACATTACATCATACAATCGTATCAAGTCTACCCAAAACCACCACAATTGTCATCTTCCAATCAGTACCGAAAAGTTTGTTGAGTAGTGGTCTGTGAAAGCTTCAAAACTTGGATCTTGAATGACCTAAGAACTAGGTCCAACAGACTTCCCTTTATCTTTCCCTGTAAAAATGTAAAGTAGCAACTATAAGCATTGCTTAGTGAGATTATAGATTTTCAGAATTTCACACATTATCAAGCGGATCATAGATCTAGCGTGATATGTCTTGACTGCCGCTACAGTCCTTATGATTGAGACATAGAAGTCATAGAGTCGGATGATGTTCAAGCTACGCTCACGCTTAAATCGTGAGGATCAGCCACATACTGGGCTAGCTACCAGTAAATCAACATGGCGGAACATCGGAGGGTCATTACCAAGTTCAATAGAACTGGTGAAATAGCATGGTCTAGAACAATAGACCGACAAGGCTAATCAAGCTGAATCAATAAGTCAAATGTCTGAGCAATAATGAAAGCTTAATTCATCAAAGTCATGAAAGCAATAAATCTCATAGCAGTATCTGAAATGAACTGTAATACAATGTCATGTGAAATGATAATCAAATAGCTATCATGATACACTGGGCATCACCGAACCATAGTGAGCACAGGTCTCAATTCAGCTGATCATATATGAATGTCAAGTAATCTATCATCAACAATATGTCTCAACGAAATCTCGCATGAAATGCTGAATATCTATAACTCACAGTTTAGGGTCTTTATCAAGCAGATATAAAATCCACCACCTGAGTTATCTCAGGATTTATCTTTAAATCTTTTGTCAATCTGATCTTCTGTCAATTCTTCCAATTCTGTGACCCGCTTTCAAATATCTTCAAGTCTTTAAATCATTGTTCAGATATTAACTGAACCTGTCCAGAATCATATCATATCAATGTCATCAGCTTTTAGCTTTAAAGTCGTTATTTTTATCTGATTCGGATAACTGATAATTCATTAATCATTTTGCATTTTCTTTAACTTTTTGAAATCTTAATGAGATATAAATATTAACATATCTCATATCACCTTAATCTATCTTTCCTCATAATATATGAATATTATTATTATAAAATATCATTTATTTATGATTTAAAGTATTCAAAATAGAATATTCAAATTCGGATCCCCCCGGGTCGGATCACCAGTTTCGGACCATCCGGATTGGTCATCCGAATTCGGACCAATCCGATTCAGCACCCGGATTCGGACCTATCTGAAATGGGTCTACCGGATTCGGATCGGCTAAGCCATTCGAAATAGCATCCGAAATACATATCCAAATTAGGACATAAGGACCGAATTAGGATCATCCAAAGCAGATCCGAAGTGGGATCCGAAAATGACACACCATCCGATTTACATAAGAACCGAAGTGGAACATCTCATCTGAATTCGGGTTCAACCGAATTCGGATCCTTCATCTTCAAAATTTCCAGAATTTTGTTCTTCATGTTCTAACTTATTTATACACGGATTTTTACCAAATTTCATTAAAATCCGTTTTAATCAACATGCAACTTATTATTATGTTATATTATCATTATTGGGTTGTTTTTATACACTTTTCCCTATCAATAACATCATAATTTTATCAAGATTGTCCAAAATATAAACTTTTTGTCAAAAACATATTTTTACATAAAAATTCAGATTTTAGTTATTTTTGGACAATCTAATCATTAATTCTTGTTTCTATCCTTTTTATTAACTCAAATTCATCATTATCTACTATCATTTCAAACTTGCAACAAGAAATTTTATGTTTTAAATTCTTTGGTTTCGGTTTTTCTCAAAACCAAACCAAACATATATATATTTCGAAATTCAAGTAATTATTACCTCAAAATCTTGCTAATTGATGATGTTTGATGATTGTTGTAACTTTCTTTGATCTTGAATCTTCAATTAAATGCACTTTTATGGAATTTCTTGGTAAAACTTGGAGGTAACCGTAGGTTTAGAGAGAGATTAGAGAGAGAGAGATTTTGATGTTAATGATCTTAAATGATAATGTAATAAAATTTACATTATTTGGATCAAATACTGGAATTGATGTTCAGATAAAAGCTGGGTTGTTTTATATATATATATATATATATATATATATATATATATATATATATATATATATATATATATATATAGGTTCAATTGACAACTTTTATGCACCGAGGCACCTCTGGGAACTTTTGTGCACCAAAGAATCAAACAAGGGTGCACTAAGGGTATTCTTGGAATATTGAATATGTAAAATTAAATATATGGAATTAATTATAATAGATAAATTAGAAATAAATGAGGAATAAATATTCAGAAAAAAGTAACCACCACCTAATATCTCTCTCTTTCTTTATTTCTCTCTCTCTCTCTCTCTCTTTCTCTTTCTCTCTCCCCATGTATCCACCACACCACCACCTTTGTTGTAACCACCTCTCCACCGTATCTCTCTTTCTCTTTCTCTCTCTCCACCGTATGCATCGAGGAACCCCGCCAACCGCCGCCGCGATGATGATGAACAGGATGAACAAGAGATGCAACCAATGATGAACAATACGATGAAATACGATGAACATGAAGAACACGGTGAACGAAGAAGATGATGATGAACACGTTGATGCATCCTTTGGAACAATAATGTTGATGATTAACAACGATGCACCATGATGAACACTATGCATAGATAGACGATGATGATAAACGATGAATACGAAGATGATGAACGTTGATGATAAACGATGAATATGAAGATGATGATTAACAGTGATGCATCACGAATTGTATAGATTTTGTATAGATAAAACCGATATTCATCACGAATTGAACGATTAATATGAAATGCATCAATATCTCCATCATTCTTTTTGAATTTGTGTGACTTTTGTTAAATTTGGTAGTGATCAATTGAATTTTTTTTAACATTTATTATTTAGTAATTTGTTAAAATGTTAAATTTAATGATGTATGCAAAATACCAAAAATGTCCTTCCATGTTTCTTTGTAATGCACAAGATGCATAAATTTGTCCAATTATTTACCCTTTTGCCATTTAATCTAATCCATACAATTTTTTGATCTAATGGATGATATAGGTTCTTTTGTACCTCGATGCACAAAAGTTCTCAATTGACATATATATATATATATATATATATATATATATATATATATATATATATATATATATATATATATATATATATATATATATATATATATATATATATATAGTCATCTCGGTTGGGTTTGATTTGTGAAAATAAAATAGAAACAATCGGACCTTCTTTAATTCAGTTATATAATGATAATTTCTGGACATTTTGGCAATCTCAGAAATTGAAGATTAAAGTATAAATTTCAGATCACAATTTCGAAGGATTTACACAATAATTTGAGAACCGTGATGGGACTTGTTAATAAATAAGATATTGAAGAGATAAATTGGGAATAATAGAACCATCAAGTAAGAGGATTTAAATATGAGTTTCGGATGACGGTTCCGACTGTTGTAACACTTTAATATTGTTAAATCATGATGGAAGTTGTTACCGAACATGTGTATAATATGTTTTACTTATGGAAATGTAACAGGTCCCTTGTGGTGTTGTTTAACCCATAGTGGGGTATTTTGTGAGTCCGGTTGAAATTTCGAGGAGAAATAAGATAATTTGAAGTTTATATACGCACCCCACTGTGAGTACATATGATTTCGCATGTTTATATCTGTTTTATGTTAGCTATTACCTGCTGAGACATGTTGCTTCATTATCGTTTGTAATTCTACTAACTTGCGTAGATTTAGATGCACATTCATACTTTTTGCATGTTCGTTCTTTTGTTGTGCATCTAACGATGGACCGGCGGGTCACATCTGTTACTCCAATGTTACTGCGCTATATGACCCGGAGCTGATCCCTCCAAAGTTCTGGTAGGCAGTATGTCATCCCCGATGTTATGTCTGTCTCAGATGGTTGGGTTACATACCGAGCTTTGGGCTCGTAGGAGCGACGGCTCATGTGTGTCGTACTTTGTGTACGTGGAGAGTGCACGACGTGTGTCGTCGGTGTACTCTTGTGGGCTTCATAAAGATTTATAAGATGCGTAAATCTATGTATTCATTAAGCATTTGCTTACCCCTCTGTTGTTGACACTTTTACTGGAAAAGGAAAATCAGCTGTGGGGCCTTCTAGCTAGGTCAATATTTGAAGTTTGAAGAATATCTACTACTCAGCTTGGTAATAGGATAATGGGATTGTTATTATAATATGTATTTGGGATGATGTAATGTTATTGAGTATGTAGACTTAGATTTGGTACCTTGTAGCACCGTAGGGTGTTTGACAGTGTTGTATTATTTTAATTATGTACTTTTATGCTTCCGCAATTTAATTAAGATTTTAGATCATTATGTAAATTATGTTTGGTGTTTAATCCTGGGTGTTATGTAATTGTGGTTAAATGTGGCAAGGGTGTCACATGAGATGGTATCAGAGCAGTAGTTGGATATTCAAGTGTCCGTGAGGTCTTGGTCTCAAACACTAAGTGATGATATGTAGTAATTTTAAGTAATGATCTGAACTAAGATAGGTACGATCTAGTAATTATAGGAGATTGACTTTCATATGGGACAATTGGGTGTTGTCTTTAAATAAACGACATGTTACTAAATAAGTTATATGTTTTATATTTTCAGAGCATGTTTGGAGGAGGAATGACACCCGAAGAAACAAGGGAAATGATGTTAGCCATGATGGCTGAACAGAATAAGATGATTCAGGATCAGTTTCGGGCTCGAGATGAGGCCGAAGCTAAGAGAAGGGAAGACAAGAAAAAGAATAAGGAAAAAGAGGGGGGCAACGATGATAATCAAGATGACAACACTGGGTCATCAAACAAACACAAAGGTTTTCGGTTTAAGGATTTCAAAGGAAATGGTGCTGTAGAGTTTAATGGATTGGGGGACGCTGTTGCCGCACTTGAATGGATAACGGCAACCGAACGGAAATTCCGAATCAGCGATTGTGCTGAGAAGGATATGGTTCGGTGTGCTACTGCTATGTTCACCAAAGATGCAATTATGTTGTGGAACTCTATGGTGAATGCTTTGACATTGGAGAAGGTTTCTGTAATGACTTGGACTGAGTTCACTGACTTCTACACTCAGCAGTACTGTCCGGTTGAGGAGCGCCGAAGGCTTGAAGCAAAGTTTATGGCATTGATGCAGGGGACGAAGACTGTGTCCCAGTATGCTGTGGTCAAGTAGATACTAAAGAAAGGAAAGTAACCAGGTTCGAGGCTGGTTTGGATATAGAGATCAGAAGATTTATGAGCAACGTGCGCTAAACTACTTTTGCTGGCTTACTCGAGGCCGCCAGAAATGTAGAACAAATTCTGACCATGTCGGGTTACTCAATTGGGTCTGCCGTTGCTGCTACTAACCCAACACAACCGTCACCACCAAAGCGCCAGCGTGAGGGAGGATACTCGGGATCTTCTCGCTCATCGCAGTATTCGCCACAGCAGTCTTATCGCCGATCATCTGGGTCTTCTGGTCGTGCTCGTGCCTACTCCATCAACACCGAGCCGCGATATTGTAATAAGTGTCACTTGGAACACTTCGGCAAGTAAACTAATGGTCATGCTTGCTTTTGCTGTTGAGAGTTGGGCCATTTTCAGAGTGAGTGTCCACGGAAATCGAATGCCTGCCATAAGTGTGGGGTATGGGGGCATTATAGTAGAAACTGCAGAAAGAACGCTCCAGCTGCCGCTGCTCCATCTTCAACCTGATCATCAGGAGGATCTAGTGGTGGTTCAGTCAACCGCCGGAACCAGCCACAAAGGGCACCGACTCGTGCTTTCCAAATAACGGCAGAGGAGGCCACGGAAAACCCGGAGGTGGTTACGGGTACGTTTATTGTAAATTCCTTGCCTACACGAGTTCTTTTTGATTCGGCTACCAACCGGTCCTTTGTGTCAATTGTTTTTGCACAACGACTTGCCATGCCACTGTCTAAGTTGTCTACTATACTTGATATTGAAACTGCTAGCAACACTCTAGTCAAAGTAGATCACGTATACCGTAACTGCACCTTAATGATTGAAGATGTAGTGTTCAGTTTGGATCTGATTCCGATAGCATTCAGTGAATTTGACGTGATAGTTGGAATGGACTGGTTGATTGAGAATGAAGCCCATATAGTATGTAAGAAGCGTATGATCAAGATAACTACTTCGG
The DNA here is from genome assembly GCA_020465985.1 of Centrapalus pauciflorus. Classification (NCBI taxonomy): domain Eukaryota; kingdom Viridiplantae; phylum Streptophyta; class Magnoliopsida; order Asterales; family Asteraceae; genus Centrapalus; species Centrapalus pauciflorus. Next base: position 82,161 of record JAANYP010000631.1, on the reverse strand, counting down.
AGGGGCGTGAGATCTGTATATACGGGGATAGGAGAAGTGGGGATCTGTGTCTGTTGACCATTGCAAAAGCCCGAAAGCTTGTTGCAAAGGGGTGTGACGCCTATTTAGCATATGCTATTGATGCTAAGGCTGAAAAGAAGACCGTGACCGATGTGCCTGTTGTATCACAATTCCCGGATGTGTTTCCGGAAGACTTGTTTGGCATGCCGCCTGAGAGACAAGTGGAATTTTGAATTGATCTGATTCCTGGAGCTGCACCGGTAGCTCGTTCTCCGTATCGCCTTGCTCCTACCGAGATGCAAGAGATGATGAAACAACTCCAGGAGTTGTTGGATAAGGGCTTCATTCGACCGAGTTCATCACCGTGGGGAGCTCCGGTATTATTTGTTAAGAAGAAGGATGGCACTATGAGAATGTGCATTGACTACCGGGAGCTGAATAAGTTGACAATTAAGAACAAGTGTCCGCTGTCGAGGATAGATGACTTATTGGATCAGCTACATGGGGCAAGTGTGTTTTCTAAGATCGACTTGAGGTCGGGATACCATCAGTTGAAAGTAAGAGAAGAAGATGTACCGAAGACAACTTTCAGAACTCAGTATGGGCATTACGAGTTTCTGGTCATGCCTTTTGGGTTAACCAATGCCCCGCCTGTATTCATGGATTTGATGAATAGAGTGTGCAGACCGATGTTAGACACGTCGGTGATCGTGTTTATTGATGACATTCTGGTGTACTCTAAGTCTGAGGCTGAGCACGCTGATCACCTAAAAGAGTTATTAGAACGGTTGAGAAAACAAAAGTTGTATGCAAAATTCTCAAAATGTGAGTTCTGGCTGCAACAGATTCAATTTCTTGGACATGTTATTTCGGGAGCTGGGATTTCTGTAGATCCAGCTAAGGTCGAAGCTATAAAGAATTGGGAGCCGCCTCATTCAGCTACAGAAGTTAGAAGTTTTCTTGGATTGGCGGGCTACTATCGGAGGTTTATAAAGGATTTTTCTAAGATTGAAGTTCCTTTGACTGCATTAACGAAGAAAAATGCACCATTTATTTGGGAAGCCGTGCAGCAAGAAGCATTTGAGATCTTGAAAAAGACGCTAAGTGAAGCGCCGATACTTGCCCTACCGGAGGGCAATGAGGATTTTGTGGTGTACACAGATGCTTCAAGGTTGGGGTTAGGTGCTGTACTGATGCAACGGGGAAAAGTTATAGCGTACGCCTCGAGACAGCTTAAGCAGCATGAGAAGAATTACTCAACTCATGATCTTGAGTTGACAGCTGTCACTTTTGCACTGAAATTGTGGAGACATTATCTGTATGGAACTAAGTGTCAACTCTATACAGATCATAAGAGTTTGAAGTACATTTTTAGTCAGAATGAACTCAATATGAGGCAGAGACGTTCGATGAAGCTTATAAAGGATTATGATTGTGAAATCCTTTGTCATCCCGGAAAGGCTAACGTGGTAGCTGATGCTTTGAGTCGCAAAGCTTATGCTAAGGATTGCTGCTATATGATGACGTCCACTATGTTAACTTCCACGATCATTGATGATGTCAAAGCTGCTCAAGTGGAAGCTTTGAAAGAAGAGAATGTTAGTGCTGAGGATATAAGAGTGCAGATTAAGAATATGGAAACGAGCGAGTCGGGATTGAAAGGTATATATGGAAGGATCTGGGTGCCGAAGTTGGGTGGTATAAGAAAGGTGATTATTGAAGAGGCACATCAATCTAAGTTTTCTGTACATCCCGGGAGCACAAAGATGTACAATGAACTTAAAGCAGACTTTTGGTGGTCGGGATTGAAGAAGGATATCGGCCAGTACGTGGAACGATGTAGGACTTGTCGGCTTATGAAAGCCGAACACCAGCAGCCTTATGGTAGTTTGCAACCGCTTCCCATTCCGGAATGGAAGTGGGAACACATCACGATGGACTTTGTTACTAAGTTTCCGAAGACTAGGCGTCAACACGATGCAGTGTGGGTAATAGTTGATAGATTGACTAAGTCGGCTCACTTTATACCGATTACTCGCTTGAAAGATTGGCTCAGATTTACACGGATGAGATCGTTTCTATACATGGAGTACCGAAGTCTATAGTGTCAGATCGGGATAGCCGATTTACTTCAAACTTTTGGTTGGCTTTGCAAGAAGGACTGGGTACAAGGATCGCTATGAGTACGGCCTATCGTCCGCAAACCGATGGCCAAAGTGAATGAACAATCCTCACCTTGGAGGATATGATGAGATCATGTGTACTGGATCTTGGTGGCAATTGGGACGACCATTTGTCGTTGATAGAGTTTTCATATAGTAACAGCTATCACGCAACAATAAAGAAAGCGTCGTTTGAGGCGTTATATGGGAGAAGGTGTAGGACTCCTACGTGTTGGAGAGAAACTGGAGAAACGCCGATTGCTGGGCCGACATTGTTACAGGAAACAAATGACAAGATATAGCTGATTAGATAGAATATGAAAGCGGCCCAGGATCGTCAGAAAAGTTATTACGACAGGAGGCACAAACCAATCAGCTTTGAGGTGAACGGTTGGGTTTATTTGAAAGTATTACCTATGAGAGGTGTTACACGTTTTGTTAAAAGAGGAAAGTTAGCCCCGAGATTTGTTGGGCCATTCAAGAAAGTGGGTAATCAGTCATACCGTCTGGAATTGCCTGAAGAGATGTCGGGCATACACCCAGTGTTTCATGTTGGGAATCTCAGGAAATCGTTCACTACTGGAAATGAGGACTGGGCAGATCATACTGAGCTGCAAGTCGATGAAAGGCTCCGATATGTTGAAGAGCCGGAGTGTGTGATGGATGCTAAAATGAAAAAACTAAGGAGGAAAGAGATCGAAATGGTGCTTGTACGTTGGAAGCATCATAAAGGAGCAAATCACACATGGGAGACGAAAGCTGACATGTTAAGGAAATATCCGCAATTGTTTGAAGTGAATAACTTCGAGGACGAAGTTTGAGCGTGGTGGAGCCCATGATGTAACATCCTAATATTAAATTATTGTATTTGAAGTTTATTAGTTTAAATTTGTAATTTAAGTTGGATTGTATTTTGATTAATCATAAAAGTTGGTTGTTTTATTCAGAAATTGATGATTTCAATTTATTAAGTTAATATAATTATTATTAAGTGGTTGAAAGGATAAAATAAAGATTTAATCTTTATTTAATGGAATTTAAGAAATTGGTTGCTATTTTAAGGAATTAAGAAATTTTAGAATTTCTAGTTTTAATAATTAAAATGAAATAAAGATGGAAATCTTTATTTAATAAAAGTTAGATGAGTTGAGAGACTAGATGTGCCAAAGATTTAAAATGGGAATAAAAGACTCAAAAGTCTTTCATTTTAACCCATTTTCATATCTCTCTCTACAAGCTCTTTCTCTCTCTAAGATATTACGGTTCTTTCATCTTCAAGTTAAGAAACAAAGAAAACATCAAATTAGATGCTGAAAATCCGGATTCAAGTTGCTTAGGAGAAGCTATAACCACTACAACGAACGATTTAAGGTAAATATCTCTCATAATTTCGAATTTAAGGGTTTATGGTTCGGTTTTGGATAAAAACCGAATCTGAGATTTTGGGTTTAAAATGTTGATGCATGTCAAATATTCTTGTGGGTTTGTGTAAATTAAGTGTTGTGAGAGTCATATACAAAATTTCAAGTCTTGATTCAAGATACAAATGTAATTTTAAGAATTAAAATCGTTTGTTCTGTGTGTTTTTCATGGGTACCGAAACAACAAATGGGTACCGAAACCTTTAAGGTTTCGGTATTACCCCTACCGAAACCTTCATAAGTACCGAAACCCACACACCCATACTGAAACCTTTAGCATGTACCGAAACAAAATGGAGGTACCGAAACCATAATACCGAAACTTGGAAGGTTTCGGGAATGACCGAGAACCAACCAAAGCTACCGAAACTTTATGGAATGGGTAAACACATGTACCGAAACCCAATTTTTAAATCTTTTCTTGTTAATCTCGATTGCATGCATGAAAGCGTGTGTATGCATGTCAGCAGTATACACACATATATATACACAAATTTAAGTATGATTGTTGGGTGTGATGGAAATAATTAAAGATAGAGCTACCAAATCCATCACAACATTTTATTGTATATACAAGTATACAATCATTAACATATATGTATCCAACAACGTAGCTTTACATTATATATATATATATATAGTCATCTCGGTTGGGTTTGATTTGTGAAAATAAAATAGAAACAATCGGACCTTCTTTAATTCAGTTACACAAGCTCTTGTCTCTCAATAAGACAATGTGTTTGACTGGAGTGATCAGACAGAAGACGAGTTTCAAAATCAAGCTCTTATGGCAGAAACATCTAATGTTACTTCGATTGAACTACCATCTGAGGTAAATGCTAAACTCTGCTCTCAAACATGCAAAAATATGGTTAAGAAGTACATAGAGCATAATGAGAGCATGTGCACAACTCTAGCTAAGATGGAAGAAAGGAGATATGAGTATATGCAGGCTATAGAAGATCTTGAAAAAACATATCAATGACTATAAGGATAATGAGATTCAGATGGGATATGATAGAACATATCATGAGTGGGAGAAAAAGGAACTGAATAAGAAAATAAAGACCCTAAATAAGAAACTAGATGAGGGTGAACAGAAGGTGTTAGAAGCTAACAAGAAAATAGAATCTATTAATATAGATTTAGGAAGCTTCAAACTGGCAAATTAAAAGCTAGAACACCTAATGGAGGTTCAATTTAAAGAAGGGTAAAATCTCAACTCAATCCCAAAGAAGGTATAGGATACAGAGCCACTCCACCCCCATACAACAACAAATACATTCATCTCATGAGTGAAGTTGCTGATAGGCTTCTAATGAACCATTAGATGAGACAATGACAACTATAGATCCTATCCTTGAAAACAGTCCTGAATCTAAAGAAGATCTGATTCGAAATGAAGGTTGTGTGTGTAAAGAAGTTGAGAGAGAACACAAAACAATGAGTGCACCTATAAGAACCCCTGCTTCCAGTTTCATCAAAACCCTCAATGAGAAAGGATAAGAGAAGATGAGTGTATGCAATAATGCTTCACATGTTTCTGTACCTTCTAACTGTAACATTGCATCTTCCTCAAAAACTAATAAAAGGGGTAAGACTGTTCCAATATGCACATGTCAAAAGCATGGTGTCCAAAAGTTTCTCACACAACAGCAGGTAAGGGGAAATCGAAGGAACAAGAACCAGTTATGGTCTAACAAAACTGGTTCTCCAATCAAAACAGTCAAAAGATGTTTCCATTGTGGCAGGAAAAACCATTTGGTCAGACATTGTTTATATAAACCATCTGCTGCAAAACAGATTGTGGTTCAAAAACAGGAAATCCAAAACTCAAAAAAGTTAAAGGCCAAATCACCTGCTACACCAGTTCCAAAGAAGACAGTTGACCACAGGTACTTAAAAGTCAACAAAAGACAGCCTACACACCAAAAACAAGTTTTAGCAAAACCCAAAGCTAACATTAAAAAGGTATGGTGTTTTAAAGGCAATAACACAGATCAAACTGCTGGTGCAAGTGTTGAGACTGTTAAGTCTAAAGTTGGAACTGGTAGTGCAAATTCTGAAGCGGTTAGCACTAAAAACCCAGTTCAAACTGCTAAGTCTAAAACTGGAACTGGTAGTGGATCTTCTGAGACTGTTAATGAAAAGATTGGAAAGAACACTTGGATACCTCATGTCATAACTAAATATTCCTCACAAAATCCACCAGTGGATCTCACTAAATATAAAAAGACACAAACAGTGTTTAGTTATGTCAATGCACAAGGACAACCCAAAACTAACTTGGTTTGGGTTTACTCCACTACTAACTGAGCTTTTATTTATGCAAGGCACCCACAGGACCCAACATAAAACAAGATGGCATATGGATAGTGGATGCTCTAGGCACATTTGATAATTCAATCTCATCTGCTCTTCATCTTATTCACATGGATCTCTTTGGTCCAACATCTGTGTTGAGTTTGAATAAAAGAGCTTACTGTTTAGTCATTGTTGATGATTTCACCAGATTCACATGGGTTTACTTTCTTAGGACTAAGGATGAAACTGCTGAGCTAGTTAAATCCTTTATCCTTAAGATAGAAAATCAATCAAACTTAAAAGTTAAGGTGATCAGGTCAGACAATGGAACTGAGTTCAAAGATCATATCCTAAACAGTTTCTGTGAGTCTAAAGGTATTGCAAGGCAATATAGTGCACCCAGAACACCACAACAAAATGGTGTAGCTGAAAGGAAGAATAGAACGTTAATAGAGGCTGCTAGAACAATGCTAGCTGATTCCAAACTGCGAATGACCTTTTGGGCAGAGGCAGTCAATATAGCTTGTTCTGTGCTGAATAGGGTTCAAATTGTTCAGTCACAAGGGAAAACTCCATATGAGTTATTCCACCACAGAGTTCCCTTAGTAGCCTTTCTAAAATCTTTTGGTTGTTCATGCACCATTCTGCACACTAAAACTCACTTAGGAAAGTTTGAAAGTAAAGCTGAAGAAGGTTTCTTTGTAGGTTACTCTACTCAAAGCAAAGCCTATAGAGTATATAACAGTGTGTCTAAAACCATTGAAGAAAGTGCCAATGTTGAGTTTAATGAAAACACTGCTAATGTCAAAGGCACTGGTCCTGATTGGTTGTTTGATTTAGATTCACTAACAAATTCTCTGAGCTTTGTTGAGTACACTGCAAGAACTGATGAAGACAGTGTTGAAGCTGCCAACACAAACTCTCCTGCTGGTCACACAAACATTCCAGCTGTTGGCACAAAGTTTCAAACTGTTGAAGATTCTGATAAATGGGATGAGTATATTGTACTACCACTTCTATCTTCTGACCCACCAGGGGTACTAATGCTCAACATGATACAAATCTAGACTATGAAGTGTCAATCCCAAGTCCTGAGGTAACAGCTCCATCCAATGGGAAAACAGTCCCATCTTCTGGTCAAGCTATTCCTGAAGCAGAATCGTCCAGTGGTCCTGAAGGTGATGATACAAATTTAGGAACATCATTTCAGACAGAAAGAGAACCCACACTCAGGGTTCACAAGTATCATCCTCTCAATCAGATAATGGGAGACCCACGTAAACCTGTGCAGACAAGGACAATGGTTCACAAGGAGTGCTTTCTTGTATGGCACAATTGAAGAAGAGGTCTATGTGTGTCAAACTCCTGGATTTGAGGACTACAAGTATCCAGACAGAGTATACAAATTAGACAAAGCCCTCTATGGACTCCACTAAGCCCTAGAGCATGGTATGACACTTTGTCATCATATATTCTAAAAATGGATTCAAGAGAGGTACTCTGGACAAGACATTGTTCACAAAGTCCATCAAATCAGAGATTTTGCTTGTTTAGATATATGTTGATGATATCATTTTTGGGTCAACAAATGACATTCTGTGTAAAGAGTTTGAAACTTTGATGCACAAAAAGTTTCAAATGAGTTCAATGGGAGAACTCGCCTTCTTTCTAGGATTGCAGGTCAAGCAGAAGCCCACAGGACCTTTTTATAAGTCAATCAAAGTATGTAAATGACATCCGGGAAAAGTTTGGCTACAAAGATACCAAAGATGCTAGTACTCCAATGGACACTCACAAGCAGCTTGATGCAGACAAAGATGGAGTGGATGTGGACATTCACTTATATAGATCCTTGATAGGTTCACTAATGTATCTCACATCTTCTAGACCTGATATAATGTTTGTTGTTTGTGTTTGTGCCAGGTTTCAATGTGCTCCAAAGGACTCACATCTATTTGTTATTAAGAGAATCTTTAGATACCTCAAGGGCCAACCACAGTTGGGACTATGGTATCCTAAGGACTCTGCTCTTGAACTAACAGCTTATTCTGACAGTGACTATGGAGGCTGCAACATAGACACAAAATCCACAACTGGTGGATGTCAATATCTAGGAGCAAGACTGGTCTCTAGGTAGTGCAAAAAGCAAACAACTGTCTCCACCTCATCTACTGAGGCAGAATATGTAGCAGCTGCAAGCTGCTGTTCCCAAGTGATGTGGATTCAAAATCAACTGAGAGACTATGGTATGAACTTCCTATCTACTCCTATTTACATTGACAACTCAAGTGCAATAAGCATTGTACAAAATCCAGTGAAATTTCCCAAAACCAAGCATATAGACATTAGATTTCATTTTATAAGAGATTGTAATGAGAAGAAATTAATCCAAGTTCCCAAAATTCATACAGATGATTAGTTAGCTAATCTATTTACAAAACCATTTTATGTAGGAAGATTCACCTTCCTAGTATCAAATATTGGTATGGTTAATATGGACTAATTTGTTTTTCATCATTCCCTCTTATTTTATGAAGAACATATTTATTTCATGTGCTTGATTAAGGGGGAGACACTGTTTCATAAGAATATGCTTAATTTTCAACGAACAACTTGAGTCTTTTCTCAAGCTGCTAGTTCATTTTACTCAAACTGTTAGTTGTTTTCATTTGATCTGTCAAAGTGTGCAGGGTAATTCTGTAATTTCTTATAAGTGTGTGCGCGGGACTAGATATTTTCGAAATGTCCAAACCTTTAAAGGTCCCAGTTTCGTTCAATTGCAGCTACCAGGTTCAAAATTATCTTCCAATGAGCTGTTCATTCTCTCTGTGAGCGATTCACACACAGTCGATTCAAACCTTAATTCATCGTTTTAATCTCTAATGGAGTTTGTCAAAGAACACAACTGCCTCCCCTATTCTCTCAAACATACTGACCTCCAACCATTCCACGACATGATGGACTTCCTTAGAAGTTCCCATATCCATCATGCCCTCACTGCCAATCCCACCATCTATGTGGCTCATAAAGAGCAGTTCTGGAAATCTGCCACAGTGAAAACCGTCAATGGAGTCACTACTTTTTCATCCACAATCAATGGCAACCCTATTACTATTTCTAAGGAGACCATACGCCAACATTTGCATCTTCAAGATGCCTTAGGTGTATCAGATCTATCTCTTACTGCCTTACATGAAGGACTTTTTGCAATAGGGTATAGGGGCCCTACTGATTCGTTTAGTTTCTTTAAAGCACACTTTGCCCCTAAGTGGAAATATCTTGTGCATATCATTCAACAATGCATAAGTCCCAAAAGAACTGGTTGGTCTGAGTTTTCATCAAACAATGCCACTGCTCTAGTGTGTCTATCAACAGGCCAATAGTTCAACTTTTCAAATATGATTTTTCAGGGGATGTTAAGGCATCATGCCCTAAAGAATGGGAAATTTTTGATGTAACCACGATTTTGGCTGAAATAATTGCAAAATCTTGCAATAATTTTAAAATACATAAAAGGATACATGTTTCCCATAGGCACTCTTTACCATCCATCAAAAGACTTTTAAAACCAAGTGCCAATTTTTTGAATGTGGATGTCTCATTGCCTTCTGCAATGCTGGACATCAATCCAAGAAACAGAGGAGAGGGTCCTGAGCAGGCTCAGCCATCCATTACTGCTTCACCCCCAGGACCCCAACCCACTTCTCATGATACAAACATCACATCTGCTCCTTCTATTACACACACATCCCCAGCCCCCACACTCCTAAAATACAAAAGACAAAGGGTTTCAGGAGCTCCTTCATCCTCAGCCCAATTACAAGAGCCAAATACCTCTGTGCAGGGGGACACTCCTGCATAGAATATCGAAAGGGAACCCACTGAGGACACTCCCACCCTCACCTTCGAGGTGGACATCCCATCAGAGGATGTCCATATGGGAGTTGTGGCTGACACTACTGATGTCTCTACACAAGAGGCACAGGACAGTGTCAACATATCTAATACCACACCCATGGCAACAGAGGGTATGCAAGCACCTTTTAGAAGTCCCCAGTACCAAGAACAAAGGGGCCCAGATGTTTCTACTTCTGGAATTCCTGGCAGTGATAGATCTCAAATACCACTATCATTTGAAGATCTTGAGGCTAGTCTGCAACTCATGGCATTGACGGACCAACAGCTGAAACCTGTTGTAGCCATATTGGAACATTATAAGTCCATTATTGCTGCACAGGGGGCACAAATCACATCTCTGCAACAGACTATAGCAGCCCCACATCAACGATTGGATTATTATCATCAAAGGTTCACCCTCATTGGAAATAAGATTATACAGCTTGTGAAGATGGTTGAACCCTGATTGCAAAGGTTTTTGGTCCACCTGGCCAAACCAACGCATCCAAAAAGGAGGAGAATCAGGAGATCCCACCTTCAGTCCAAACAGCTTCAACCTCCCCTCCAACAGTCCCAGTTTATAGGCTAACAGTCCCAACAACTACTCAAGCTGTTAGCCTAGAAACTCAAGCTGCTCCTATCAGGACTACTGGAGTTGTCATCAGAGAAGGATCTCAGGCTCCTGTCACAACAATCCAATCCACAGCATCAGCTTCCAGAGATAAGGGTAAAGGCATTCTAACTGAATCTCCAAAGATTAAATTCTATTCTAAAGAAGCCCAGGTTGCTCATGATGCTGAATTAGCAAGGAAAATAGCAGAAGAACAGGATGAATTCTTAAACCAGCAAACCCATGATCAAATGAAAGATGATGAAACCTTAGGTGACTATCTTAGAGGGTTTGTGGTCAAGCAAAATCAGAAGAAAAGGAAAATGCCAACAGGGCATTCAGAGGCAGAACATAGAAGATTTTTGATAAATTTCTCTGCATCAGGTGGACTATCAAGAGTAATGGCTCTGTCATGGCCAACAGAAAAACTTCAGGCCTTATATGACAAATAAAAAGAAAAACAGGTAGCAGTCAAAGTCTCCTAGCAAGTCCAAAGCCAACAAGAACCAGTTCAAGTTGTTGCTAGTGATCCTCCTCCTCAAACAAAGATTGATCAGGTCAAAAGAGTGTTGTTTGAACAACAGCTTCAAAAGGCACTAGAAATTAAAAAAGCCCTGGATCAGTATGATTTCTCCAAACCACCTATTACCTACTCGTATGCTAAATCAATGGATGACATTGATTTAGACTATCATTTTGTAATTAGGGGAGAGGCTGGTCCAGAAGAAGAATATAAGAGCCTAGCTCAGATGGCACAAAGGTTAACCAGAGAGGATCTGACAAAAATGCATATCTAGTACAAAAATGACCTATGGTCACGGTTTTGTCCAAACTGTCTGGCCACAGTTTTTGTTATTGACGTGACTAAAGGGTCATATATGAACTTGTATTATTATGATAGCCACAGTTTATCTCAATAACTGTGACCATTGCAAATCGCATTCAAACCTTAAGTCACGGTTTAACATAAGGATCGTGACAAAGACTTGTCACGGTTGCCACATTGTTACCAAATGTCATTGTTTGTCACAGTTATTTGTTTAATGTCTATAATAATCTTGTGATGGTTTTTAACTGTGACGATAAATATGTATATGCTCACAGAAATCTCTTTCGGTGACTAAAGGGACACCCTGAAGTCTAATTATTTGAGTCTAAATTATATTGTGGAATTAGTCACATGAATAAACTGTGACGGAAGGCTAACTTATATGGTCACGAAATCGCTTTGTGTGACCAAAGGGTGGAGTTCATTAGCCACGTATGGTAAAAGAAAAACATTGTGACTATAAGTGTTTAATGATCATGATTTAGTTGATTAAGTGTGTCCAAAAGTAAACAATTGTCATGTAATAAGAATATTATTGTGACTATAAGTATTTTACAGTCACGGTTTAGTTTCTTATGTGTGTCTAAAAGTATACAATATTCATGATAAAAGAGAAAAATGCGACTAAGTATTTTTTTTTGTCACGATTTAAATTCTTTTATGTATATAAAAGTAATTAATAATCACGGTTTAAGAAAAAAACATATCACAATAATTATATTTCGGTCACAGTTTAACACACACAAGCATGTGATTATTAATATTTAAAGGTGACAGATTAAGTTTTTATGTGTGTCTAGATGTAAACAATAGTAATAGTAAAATGAAAAAGATATGATTATAAGTATATTCAAGTCACGATTTAATTTGTTTTCTGACTAAAAGCTAACAATCTCACACATTAAAAAATTTCAATATAATGAGCTTTTTTGTCACGGATTAAACAAATTTGTGACTATTAATATTTAAAGGTGACGGTTTATTGTTTTTATATAACTAAAAGTAAACAATAGTCATGATAAAAAAATGTCGTGACTATATTTTTTAATGATCATGGTTTAGTTAATTTTTTATTAGTGTGTAAAAGTAACAGTTTTCATGATAAAAGAAAAAAACAGTGACTATAAGTATTTTATGGTCACATGAAGAATTGGTTTGTGTGACTAAAAGTAATCGGTGGTCACGGTTTAAGTGAAAAAAATGTCCCTATAAGTATTTTTGTCACGGTTTATAAAAAGCAAACAAGTGACTATTAATAGTTTAACAATTAAACATGACGACTAGATTTATTATATGTGTCTAAAGGTAAACAATAGTCATGGTAAAAAAAATACGTGACAATAAGTATTTTCTGTCTACGACTTAATTTGTTTTGTGTGGTTAAATGTAATAAATGGTCACAATTTAAAAAAGCATGTCACTATAAGTAGTTTTTTTGTCACGGTTTAAAAAGCGAACATGACTACTAGTATTCAATGGTTACAAATTAATTTTTTGAAATCTCTAAAAGTAAAGAATAGTCATGGTAAATGAAAAACATTATGACTAAAATAATTTAGTTTCTTATGAATGTCTAAAAGTAAACAACATTCATCACAAAGAAAAAAAAATGTAACTATAATTTTAGTAAAATTCGTTTAGTTATAGAATGAGTTATTTAGCTTAGCGGTAATGCCAATTATCCTTGCCCCCGAGATCATGGGTTTAGGGGTTTTTTTAATACCTTTTGTTTATTTATTTTAAATAGTTATTAAAATAAATACCTTTTATTATTTATTTATTTTATTAAATATTGAACCTAAATATATATTTTATTAATATTACATATTCGGTATCTTATAGCACTACAAGAAAAACATACTATTGTGACAAACATTTTTAGTGAGGACAAAATATCCTCACCATATCTCACTAGAAGACAAAATTATGTGATTTCTTTGATTATTGTATATGACTTAGTATATGGTGAGGACATGACATGACCTCCCCATAGATGTTTTAAACTTAATTTTTGATTTTTCTTTCTATATGAAAATTAAAACATTTCAAGTTATTGGTTTTTTTTTAGGAAAAATGACCAAGAAATGTAATATAAAATACAAAATTTGACAATAAAAGTATTGTAAAATTTTTTTTGCCAAGAAAGGTAATATAAAATTCTATTTTGGCCGAGAAAGAACATGAAATTCAAATTTTAGGCCAAGAATGATAATCAAATATTATTCGTTTACCAAAAAAGGGAACATAAAATTACAAATTTACCATCTTAATTTGTCATCAATACCATTTGTTGTCAAATTTGAATTTTATGTTATCTTTCTTGGCCTAAAAAATTTTACATTACCTTTATTGGCAATTTTTGAATTTTATATTACCTTTCTTGGTAATTTGCCCTTTTTTTATACCAAAGATTTGGAGAGGACTTGTCCTCACGATAAATTTTTTATATTTCCGTCAAAAGTAAATCTAATTTCCACCCAAATGAAAAAAATGTGGGTCTATTTATGGTGAGGACATGTCCTCACCAAATGATATTTTTATTAAGATTTTTAGTGGACGTGTCCTCACCATAATATTTTCATATTTTTCATCAAAAGTAAATCAAATTCTCACCTAATTTTTTAAAAAAAATCAGGGATATTTGTAATTTACTATAAACCACAGGGACGAAATTTGTAATTTACCATTAAAAGATTTTTGGGTCTATTTTTGGTGAGGACATGTACTCAGAATATGATTTTAGAATTTTAGTTTCAAGCCCAAAAAATCCCACCAAAAATTTTCTTAATTTTTAATCTGGGTTTATTGCATAAAGTAACAATTTACTATCATTTTTTTCTTATTATAGCAATATAAATCTCATTCTTTACCATTTAATGGACCCTGCTCACCTTTTAATGTAAACTAGTTATAACCCACATATTACGTGGATATTTTTAATTAAATTTATTTATATAAAATGTATATGAGTATAAATAAATACATACAAAAATAATAATTGTGCTTATTTTTTATTATTTACAGATTAAAAAATAGAGTATAGTTATCTTTTTTAAAAATACTAAATTGTATTTATCTTTTATTTTTTATAAGTTGTAATTATCTTTTTGCTGAACGTAGAGGTGACACGTGACATTTGATGTTTCCCTTTATTATACATAATAATAATAATTTCCACTACTAATTCAAATTTTTGTATTTGGATCTAATTATGATTATTATGTATAATAATGATAGATATTTATTTTAGATAAATATTAATTTTAAATGTTACAAAATCTAATTTATTACTAATTAATTAATGAAAAAAATAAAGTCAAAATTTAATGCAATTAAGTTAAGTTGTTAAATTTGGAAAAAGAGGTGGAAAAATAAAATTTTCTTGTATTGTAGAAGTGACATATGACGTAAATTATTTTGTTTTATTATAATATATAGATTAATCAACACATGTATTACATGGGTTGATTTAGAAAATACATATTTTTTTATATTTTAATAAATTATTACAAAATTTATATATAATTAAAATAAAAAAATTGAAAGCTATTTAAACTAAAGATAAAAAAATACTTAGTTGTTTGATATTAAATAAAAATATTATTATATTGTATTATTAAAAACAGATAATATGTGTTTGCAAAAAAATGTTTTTTTTAAATTTTTATTAACTTCAAATATGAAATATCAATGTAAGAAACAAAATGCTTCAATTATGTGAATGTGTATATATTTTGAAAATGATAAAATATAAAAACAGAATATCTTATAATCAACAATCAAAATTTATCATATTCACAATTGAAGTTTTATCAATTAAATTTTAAATCTTGTTAGCAAAATAATTAACAAAAAAATTTAACTTTATTTACTACACTTCTACATTTAAATACAAATTTTTACATTTGAATTTAACAATGATCATTATGGATAATAATGACACATATTTATTTTAGGTAAATATTAATTCATTAATGAATGAATAAAATCAAAATTTAATGTAATTAAGTTAAGGTAGTAAATTTGGAAAATGAATTAAAAAAATGGCATAAGTATAATTATTGATTTTAATTAAGGGTATAAGAGACAGTTCATAAATAATTATGAGTTGTCATTAATCTAGACCATTAATTTCTTTTCATCCAGTGATCCAGAAACTCAAAAGAGTTTTCTTATTTTATATAGCATAGATTTATACAATCTTTTAACCGGAAACATATTAAATAGTGACGTAACACTAAAACCCACAAAATTTTTATCATTTACCCTTAAGAAAACCAGAAAACCCTTGAACCTTTCCTCTCCTTCACGCGGCTCCTTCGCCGGCTCCTCCTTCACGCCGCCGCCGCCATCTCCATCTCGCTCCTTCACACCGCCGGCTTCGCAACCGTCTCTCTCCTTCACGATACCGGTACCCCTGCTCCTCTGCCGCCGCTGCCGTCAGTTCACTGCTGCCGCTGGTTCCCTTTCCCTGCTGCTGCCGCCGTCTCACCACTGCTGAAATCAACATCGTCTCACCACTGCTTGGAGCCTCTGTAACAGACGACGAGAAGGTATTTTCTGGGATATTATGTTGTGAGTTCTTCTAATCATCCCAAAAGTACATTTCATTGCTTATTAGGCTTTCTGAAATGACATGTTAAAGAGTTGTCTAGGATGTAGTTAAGAATTATATAACCAATATGGAATTGGAACCCTTGAGACAGATTATGCATTAAATTAACCAATGTTGTAGTGTATTTACAGAACTTGAAGTACCAGAAAGGAAGAGAAAAGGCAAACATTTACTGATTTTCATCTAGTGCATTTATCACATACTAACAACCCAAGCTAAGAGTTTAATTATGTTTCTGTTTCTATTTTGTAGCTATAACCTATGTAGCAGTTTCAGATGCACTTGGTGTTTCTCCATCTGTTGTTGCAGCAGGTGTAGCTGCAGATAACGTTATTTGTGCAATTTATTTTTATAGTTTTGTTTGCATTAGGCTCTAAACTTCCTTCACAGCAAAAGGACTGCATATCACTATTCTTATTTTTCACATTATAATTGTCTCCTCCTTTATCGATTTTCTGATTTTTTCCTAAATTTTTTCATCTCAGTGATATTCGGTTATTCACTAAGGCAACCTCCCATGTTATGCTTCTTGTGTCTTCCATTTTAAGTTGATAAGATCCATATTTGCTGATTATGTTCTGCATATTATATTTAAAATATAATAGTTCAAATTGCCATTTTAATTGATCATGTTCATATTTGTTGCAGTTTGTTCTTCTTTATATTAATGAGGGTTGTGATCCTGTCAACAAATTTTATTACTGTGATATCTCTACTCTGCCTGGTGGGATTAAAGGGTGTAAAGACAAGAAATGCCTTCCTTTTTTAAGCTTATTGATAATTTTGAAGCATTGAATCATGCCATTGCAACTCGAAATCACCGGCTCCAACTTGAAAAATATTTGGTAAACCAAATTCTATAATGAACTAGTTATTGGGTTGAACTTTTTGTTGACAGTTTATTCACGTTGTGCTAGCATTAGTCCCATTAATTAGTTTCAATTCTCTTATTTGTTTCATCTTGTTCATAGTCTCTTATATCCTAATTAACTTATGCTTTACCTAGCTGTTAAGCCGTTGTTTTACAAATGATCAACAAACACTTGTTATGACTGTGTGGAGCTTTTATTACTTCCTTAATTAATCGAGTTGTTTTTACTTATATGTTGGCAATAGTTTATCGGGTTGAACTTGTGTTGATCTTATTTGTAGGATTGCATTTTTGTATTTGATGTTTCAGATGACAGCTTTGGCACATGGTAGCAACCATACCCGAGTTACCATGGTAATTGACTTCTTTACCATATTTTTGTACGTGGCTATATGGTTATATTTGTCTTAGATTTTTGTTAAGTGTTCTATTGTATTTGGTATATGCCTTATTGCCTTAATGCCTAGATGGCTATATTTGTTTCAGATTTGGTAATTGACTTCAAATATGAAAGCTAATAGCAGTTATAGCAGTGAATTAAAACAAGATTTAGGAAATTCGGTTTTCTTGGTTTTCAAACCGAACCAAAACAATTTTGAATTCATTAAATAATTTAGTTTTCATTAAACGAGTTGCTTTTTCTGAAAAGTTTTATTAAATAACATTATTCATATTTATTCTGATGTTTAAATAATTTTATTGTTACAGGAACTGCTAACTGTAGCTCAAGAAAAAGAAATGCAAAAGTCGAAGAAAAGGATAAAACAATACACAACGGTAGAGGGAATAAAAAAGGAAACAAGAAGCAATGCTCTTAAGGAAGAAATATAGAAGTTTGGTTTTTCGGTAACTATGGATTTTGCATTTTTTGAGCAGTGTATGGATTTTATATTACTATTAACAACAATTCTATGGATTTTGCATATTTTTTGAATAGTGTATGTATTTTACATTCCTATTAACAACATTTCCCTTTTTATTACATTTTATCATATATTTTCATTTTTGTTATGTATTTTATATTAATATTAGCTTAGTATTTGTTATTTAATTACTCATGGCTAAAAGTAACAATTAGTCATGAAAAAAAAAATGTCACCATAACTACTTTAAGGTCACGGTTTATTTTATTTTGTGTAACAAAAAATATTTAGTGGTCATAATTTAAAAAACAAACATGTGATTATAAGTATTTTATCGTCACGGTTTAATATATTATTGTGTCTGAAACAAAACATTGGTCATGATAAAAGAACAAAACTGTAACTATAAGTATTTTATGGTCACAATTTATTTTGTTTTGTGTGGTAAAGGTTATCAATTGTCACAGTTAAAAAAAACATGTTAATATGAGTATTTTGTGGTCATGGTTAATTGTGTTATGTGTGTCAAAAACTAAACATTAACCATGATAAAAGAAAAAATACCGTGACTACAAGTAGTTTATGGTCACGACTTATTTTATTATCAGTTGCTAAATGTTATTAATTGTAATAATTAAAGGAAAAGAATGTGACTATATGTATTTTATGGTCACACTTTATTTTATATTGTATGACTAAAAGGAATCAATGATTACCGTTTACGAAACAACATGACACTATAAATATTTTTTAGTCGCTATTATAAATGTTATGTGTGTCTAAAAGTAAACAACAATCACGATAAAAGAAAGCACATGTGACTGTAAGCAACTTATTGTCACAATTTAAGTTTTTACACGTGTCTAAAGGGAACAATAGTGATTTTAAAAGAAATATAATGTGACAATAAATATTTAATAGTCACAGATTGTATCGTTGCATGTGTCTAAAAGTTACCAATTGCCACGACTAGGAAGAAATAAGTAACTATAAATACTTTATGGTCACGGTATTATTTATTTTATGTGTCTAAAAGTAAACATTTGTCATGAATCAACGAATTATTATGTGACTAAAATAATGGTATGGTCACAGTGTAATTATTTTTGTGTGTCAAAATATACCAATTGTCATGGTTTAATACTTTATGTATGTCCAATTGCAACCAATGGTCACATTTTAATTAATTATGTGTGTCTAAGTGTACCCGACGGTCACGGTTTAATTGTTTATGCATGTCTAACTGTATCAATGGTCACACTTAATAGTTTATGTGTGTTAAAATATAACCAATTGTCACGGTTTCATTCACGGGGTGTGTTTAAATGTCTCAAATAGTTACTGTTTAGCTGATTATGTGTGTATAAATTTATCCAATGGTCACAATTAAATATTTGATCGTTTTTTAATATACCAGGTGGCCACGGTTTATTTGTTTATGCGTGTCTGTAAGAATGTTAACGCCACGGATTAATTATTTATGTGTGTCTAAATGTATCCAACTGTCATGGGGCAACTTCAGTCGGTGCTGGCGCCTGCGGCAGCGCCTCTGGAGCCGCCCCCCGTTCTGGAGCCAGCGGGTTCTGAATGACCTCCCTCTCACGGTTAAAAAAGTGGTTAACCAAAGAATTTGTGACTAAAAGTATTTTATGGTTACGGTTACTAAAACTTATAGACCACTACTATATAGAACTTTTTACCATATAGCCACGGTTTTACATATGATTTAGTCACGAATACTAAATGTAGCCATAAGGTACCAAAAGTGATGCGACCTTTGGTCACGATTTGAATGGAAAATAAAACTGTGGCCAAAGGTCTATGGCCATAGTTTTTTAGCGTGACGAATGACATATTTTGTACTAGTATCACGTTGGAGCTGTTAGCCATTCAAGATCTCAATGTGTATGGGTTCAAAGAAATGTAAAAGATCATAGAAGCATTTTTTTATCCAGAGTCTACAAGAGCATAAATACAAGCTGCCAAGGAGATGAAGATTGTACAGGTTGGTATATATGCCAAATGAATGACATATAGACTCAAACTTGCAGACGGATCCAGCAGGTTCTACAATTTTGAATTCTTTAATCTACCAAAGGCTTGGTTACTCCAAATAAGCTCAATGAAGATTCACTGTGATAAAGATGAGTTAAAAGGAGATTTCATAAAGGCAATAAAGCAGAAACTTTCACAATTGTAAGTTTATGGATGCCTTAGTTTGTAGATAATAGTTTTACTTTGCTTTATTTCCTTATTTGTATAGAAACTTAAAGTCTTGTGTAAAGAATTTATGTTAGGGGGAGATTGTTGGGAAATATTGTAAGTATGTCAAGCTGTTAGTTAGATTTCTCAGACTGTTAGTAGATTTTCTGTGTAATTACAAAGTTCAAGCTGTTAGTTGAGTAAGTTCGAGCTGCCAGTTCAAAAGTTCAAGCTGCCAGAGTTAAAAGTTCAAGCTGCTCAAGTTCAATTTGCTCAACAGATAAAGTTCAAGCTGCTCAACAGTTTAACAAAAGAAAGTGCTGAAATTCAGGAAGTGATTTATATTTCAAGATTTAAATATCTTCCAAGCATATCTACTACCAGAGAAATCAGAGTTTTTCAAGGAAACAAATCAGAAGGCTACATATATAGATACACTAGGTCTTTCTATTGTAAGTCTGTACGTACAAGTTTTGATTCAATTGGAATTGCTTTCTGATTAAGTTTCTCAAGCCTCTAAGGTTGTAAAACCCTAAGAACAATCTGTGTTCTTTGTCTAATAAAAAAGATTAGAGGTGATTGTAATCAGTGAGTTTGGCAATACAAAAGATTTGATTTTTTATTATATTTATGTGTTATTTGTTCTGAAAGCTTTTCTTAAAACAGTTAAGTGTTATTCCGCAAACTTCTTAATTGGACTTTGATTCAATATAAGGTTATTGGTTTACACTCTGATTTATTCAAACCAGTTAATCTTAGGTAGTGATTTTGAATCCTGACAGTGATGAACAATTTGTGGCTTTGTACACTTGGTATGCGGGTGGTGGTGCGTGGCACCCCCTCTTTGGACAAATTATTCACCTTGTACACCCGATCGGCGGGTGGTGGCACTACGTGCCCCTTTGAACAATGTTTGTTTTATCCACGTTTCACCTTTGAAAGTGCAGTGGTTGTTTTTACAATGTGGTTTGCTTAAAGTAGTTTGTATGACTCTATCTTGCCAAAATAATAATTTTGACTTATAGGAAGCAAACCATACTTTGCATGTATTTGTACCCAGGCATTGATGTGTTTGACTTGCATTACAAAGGCGATAACTCGGCCTTTTGACTTGGTTAAAGCAATGATTCAAACCCTTGTGGTGTTGTTGTGATAACTCAACCCTTTTTATGTGGTTAGGGCGATAACTCAACCCTTTCTATTTTGTTAGAGCGATAACTCAACCCTTTTTATGTGGTTAGGGCGATAACTCAACCCTTTCTATTTTGTTAGGGCGATAACTCAACCCTTTTTATGTGGTTAGGGCGATAACTCAACCCCATTGTAAAAAAGTCGGCTGAAATTGCCGTGTTTCAGGCATGTTTAATTTTTATGATACACATATAGTTGTTGGTCATTAGACCAAGGTAGAAGGTTCTAGTCATGTTGAGGGCGTCCCCATTTTCTTGACACGGAACCTTTTTTCATTTTGCATAAGCGTAAATAAACACGTAATGATGAGCCTTGTATCATTAATGAGGCATAGATAATCACTACAGTACTATCTGGCTCTTCAGAATTAAGTCTTAAATATGGCCATGTGCCTTGATTAAAGATAGTCTTAAGGAAAAAGAAGACAGAACTAGGCGTGAAGCCTTGTTTGACTACACGAAGTATTTCTTCAAATTCATGATGTGCCAAGTCCTTGGTATCTTCGTTCCATCCAATCGCTCTAGGTGGTATGCTCCGCCTTCCAGAGTCTGTGCTACGTAGTAAGGATCTTCCCATCTAGCCGAGAGTTTACCTGTGGGGGCTGACCTGCTCGCCTCGTTGCTGCGCAAGACTACGTCCCCAGGCAATAGTGCCTTATGCTTAACTCTCCTGTCATAGTAGCTTTTCATCTTTACTTTTACAGCGGCTTGCTTCACTTGTGCTAGCTCCCTTCTCTCCATCAGCAAATCTAGATCCAGACGCCTCCCCTCTCGTTATCTTGTTCGGTAAAAGTGACTACCCGAGGTGATGGAACACTGATTTCTGCGGGTAATACGGCCTCGGATCCGTACACCAAACAGAAAGGCGTCTCGCCTGTGCTGATCTTAGGTGTAGTACGCAAACCCCATAGAACGTTTGGGAGCTCGTCTACCCATCCAGTTCGACATGCGCCTAGACGTGTCTTTAAGCCTCTGAGTACCTCTCTGTTGGCCACCTCCACTTGACCATTGGCTTGTGGGTGTGCCACCGAGGTGAAATGCTGTTCAATGTTCAGCTCCTCACACCAGGATTTAAATGGCTCTTCGGTGAATTGTTTACCGTTATCACTGTCCATTATTCTGGGAATGCCGAAACGACACACAATGTGTTCCCAGACGAAATTACGAACATGCTTTCAAGAAATTGTTGCTAAGGGCTTTGCTTCCACCCACTTTGAAAAGTAGTCAACTGGCACTAAAAGGAACTTGACCCTCCCGGGTACTTCGGGAAATGGTCCCACTATATCGATTCCCCATTTGGCAAACGACCATGACGAGGTGACAGGTACCAGTTCACGTTGTGGTTGTTTGACCATTGGGGCGTGTATCTGGCATGACGAACACCTTTTAACTTCTTCCTCTACGTCTTTCTTCACGTGGGGCCAATAATACCCCATCCGCAATATTTTTCCCACTATCGCTCTTACACCTGAATGGATACCACACGAGCCTTCGTGCATTTCCTGAATGATATTAGTGGCCTGTTGAGGTCCAACACATCGAAGCCACGGGCCTAGATACGACCGGCGATACATAACACCATCCTTTATGGTGAAACGAGGCGCCTTGATGCGAATCCTTCTAGCCTCTCCTTCATCCCGAGGCAGCGTACCACTTAGCAAGTATTCATAAATGGGCGCCATCCAGGTGGTATTCATTTCCTGAATCTCCATGACTGGTTTAGCTGCTATAGACCTTTCTTCGAGAACTTCTACAAGGACCTCTTTAGTGAGATGAGCAAAAGTTAAAGTTGGCAATTTGCTTAAAACATCGGCCTTCTTGTTCTTACCTCGCGGTATCTGACTTATTTTGCAGCTAGTAAAAGTCATGAGACGTCTGGCCTCAGCTAAATAGTCTATCATGGATATCCCTTGCTTCGAACGTCCCGTTGATCTGATCTGCGACCAGCTGGGAATCGACATATACCTGCAAGAAGTTTGCATTTAATTACTAGTTGGTACATCGATGTGCTTAGCTACATGAGTGGAATCGACGCATACCTAAAGGTCTGCCACTTCGAGAGAAGCAGCGATACGCAGACCAGCTAGCAAGACTTCATACTCAGCTTCGTTATTAGAAGCATTGAAGTTAAAACGAAGAGCATATGTGTGCTCTTTTCCATTGGGATCTGTCAGAATCAAGCCAGCTCCTGAGCCTTCTTCCCCAGACGACCCGTCTGTGTACAGGCTCCAGACGGTTGCATCCTCCCTTTTCGTGGCTGTGGGTGACGTAGTGTTCATTTCAGCCAGAAAATCAGCCAGAACCTGCCCCTTGTATGCAGACGTTGGTCGAAATTCAACGTTGTGTTCCCCTAACTGATCGCCCATTTAGCTAGACGACCTGATGTTTCTGGTTTCAAAAGTACCAGTCTGATCGGTTGGTCTGTCAAGACTATCACCGTGTGTGCTTGAAAATACCGCCTCAACTTCCTAGCAGTATTAAACAAGGCAAGGGACAGCTTCTCCAGCGGTGGATAATTCAATTCAGGACCCTGCAATGTTCTGCTTACAAAATATATTGGCATCTATCGTTTATCCCCCTCCGCCAATAAGACATCACTAATGGTTTCGTCGGAAGCCGCCAGGTACATAGTTAACTCCTCGCCTGGAATAGGTGCAGTGATGGCGGGCAACTCCGTTATAGTCTTTTTCATTTCCTTGAAAGCGCTGTCTGCTTCAGTTGTCCATCTGAAACCATTCTTTTCTAGTTTGCCTTTGAGTGTTTTAAAGAACGGAAGGGATCTTTCCGCTGCTTTAGATAGGAAACGACTCAGCGCTGCTAACTTGCCGTTTAAGCTTTGGACCTCCTTGATGGTAGTGGGTGGGAGTAAGTCTGTAAAGTGCATGAGCCTTTTTAGGATTAGCTTTGATGGCATCCCTAGTTATCAGGTGCCCCAAGAAATGTCCTTCTTCCACCCTAAACGTGCATTTCTTCGGGTTGAGCTTCACGTTGACCCTTCTCAGCGTCTGGAACGTTTCCTCTATATCCTCCAACAAGGTCTTCTCTGTCCTGCTTTTGATTACCATATCGTCCACATACACTTCCAAATTTCTTTCGATCTGTCCTTTAAACACTAAATCCACCAGGCGCTGGTATGTGGCTCCTGCGTTTTTCAAACCGAAAGGCATCTTGGTGCAACAGAAGATACCTTGACTAGTATGGAACGCGGTCTTTTCTTTGTCCCTTTCGTCCATATGTATCTGATGATACCCTTTATAAGTGTCCAGGGTACACTTGTATGGGAAGCCAACCAATGACTCCACCTTCCAATCGATCTCTGGTAAGGGATAGCAATCTTTTTGGCAGACTTTGTTAAGGTCTTTGAAGTCAATGCACATCCTCCAGCCACCATCTGTCTTTCGAACCAGAACAAGATTGGCTACCCATGTATGGTACTTGACCTCTCTTAGGATTTCAGGCGCTACAAGCTTCGCGACCTCCTCACATACCGCCTGGTCACGTTCACGAGCCAATGGACTTTTCTTTTGGCAAACAGCGGGTCGCCTGGGGATCCACATTTAAAGAATGAGTAGTTTTGATTATCCTACCTTCTTCGACTTCCAGCTGTCTGGGAATCCCTGTCATGTCGTCAGGTGTCCAGGCGAACACATCCTTATTTCTTTTTAGAAGACCCTCGACTTCCTTCCTTATCTCTTCGGGTAGGTTCATGCCTACAGCTGCTGTTTGCTCAGGATGATCTTGGTTAACAATCACGTTGGTGATGGCTTGTGATTCGTTTTCCTTCATGGGCTTCGTGTCCACCGCCTTTTGCACCTGTGAACATTCCTCTGCCCGTTCAGGGTATTCTGTCAAAATGGTCGCTATACCACACGAGGTGGGGAATTTCACCATTCCATGCCCTGTGGACACAATGGCCTGCAATTTCCCCAGTGAGGGACTTCCTAAGATAGCGTTGTATGACGACTTGGAGCGAACCACCAGGAAAGTTACCCGCTCCTCTCTTTCCACCTGACCCTGCCGTAAGGAGACTCTTAAGTGTAGCTGTCCTAACGGCCAGTATATCTCTCCTGAGAACCCCTTCAGAGGAGTTGAAGCGGGTCGCAACTTTTTTCGAACAGTGTCTGGCATGCGTAAAAAGCAATCTTCATAGAGGATATCACAGGCACTTCCTCCATCTAAATATACCCTCCAGACACGTACATCTTCGATAATTGCCTTGATTACTACAGGCCCACAGTGTGTCATTCCGCCTGGAGGAAAACTGATCTCTGTATCCCCAGTAGTTTGTAACTTGTTCTTCTTGAGAGGGCTTTCATCATCAACTGTCTGTATCATGAGAATATCAGCTACAGGCTCTTTTAACTTCAAGTTATCAGACGCCTTGTCTTTTTGCCAAACGTACCGCCTTTTTTGGCCTGGCTCTTTGGACTGCGACTTACCCTTAATATCCCTCACCAAGTGTGAGAGTTTCCCCATTTTTATTGCACCTTCAATACGCTTACGCAACTCGATGCAGTCGTTGGTGTGGTGCCCATTGTCTTCATGAAACTCACAATACTACGCCTGATTTCTCTTTTTGGGGTCACCTTGCATGCGAGCTAGGGGTTTAAACGAGGAGGCAAGTGCCTCCGTTGCCAAAATCTCCCTGGGAGTCTTGATGAGTGACAGGAGGGTATTATTCCTCCTGTATCGATCTTCCCTGCGACCATATGGGGTATACTTCTCCTCTTTATCTCGACTTCCTCTGAACGAGTTATCTGACTCCCTTCTTTAATAGGATTTGTTGCCTCTCTCCTGATGCGACTTCCGAGGGGGATGTTTTTGGGTGGACAGCTCTTTAGACCGTATGTAGGAATAAGTCTTTTCCAGGCACTCCTGATAGGAGGCTGGCAAGTCTTGTGACAGAAAATCCACCAGTTGTCGATGTCTGAGACCATGTATGAAACCACAAACCTTAGCATCGTCCCCCAAACCCCTTATCTGTTGACTCTCCAGATTGTATCGCTCCACAAAAGCTCGCAAACCTTCTGCTTCTGTCTGCTTAATATTATGCAACTCCAGGTGGGTCTTAGTGTATCTCTGCTGCTGCATGAAGTTAGAACGAAATTTTGTTCTTAACTCATCAAGGCTATTGATGCCACCTAGGGGTAACGATTTCAACCATAGGCGAGCAGTGCCCTTGAGTGTCATTGAGAACATATGGCATGCCACCGGTGGCACCCATTTAGATATCTTCATGGCCCCTGCAAACAGACACCAGTGATCATCTGG
The DNA here is from genome assembly GCA_020465985.1 of Centrapalus pauciflorus. Taxonomy (NCBI): domain Eukaryota; kingdom Viridiplantae; phylum Streptophyta; class Magnoliopsida; order Asterales; family Asteraceae; genus Centrapalus; species Centrapalus pauciflorus. Next base: position 55,926 of record JAANYP010000631.1, on the reverse strand, counting down.
GTCTCCCGTTCCGTCATATACCCCTACGTTTGAGGGCAGTTTCAGGCCTTCGAGAAGGGGATAATCTTCAATCCATTCTGCGAAGGGGGAGGGATCCTCCCCATCAACCTCCTGGAAATGGGTCTCCAGGTTAAGGGGTTTAGGCCCTATCTGAAAGTCTTTACGGGCCTGGCCTTGAGAAGTCCTGCTTCTAGTGGGTATTACCACTTCTCCCAATCCCCTACGCCCTTGGCTTGTGAACCTCACCTGGGGGGCGGTTCCACGCGCTCTCTCCTCCTTGCGCTACCTAGCGCCTCAAAAACCCTACCTTGCGTGAGGCTTTCCCTCCGAGACGCCAAGGTAGGTGACGTGGTTAAAAGGATACGAGTGTCTTGCATCGCCTGCCTGGGCACACTTCGTGGAAGGGGGTTGACCTCTCTTCCCACTGACACCTTGGCCTTAGTCACTTGTGTCTCTTGAATCCTGCGAGCTGCTCCTTCCCTCGTAACCAACTCCCGAGTGTCTATATGCTCGTCCATCTCTTCTGAGTCTACATCTTCGTATTCCATCATCACCTCATTGGTCTTATCCAGGGGTGGTGCCTCAACAGAACGAGAATGTTCTTGCATGAGGTCCTGGAGTTGTTCAAAATTTTCTGCTACGAACTGACGGCTTATCACCTGTGTGGTTGTTTCGGAGTCTAAAGAGGGAAGGAGTGCCTCTACGGCTAGAGATGGTTCCACCGCTCCTAGGGGCACCTAGAGACCCGCCTGGAGAGGGGGGTTGTTCTCCACCTGCAGGGCCTTGAGGGCCTATTTCAGCTGCATCGGGCTTATCCATTCTGAACTTCTGAGAACCAAGCTAGTACCACCGTAATCAGTTGTGTCCCACAGATGGCGCCAATTGTTTGTGCGTCTGACAATCAATAATTGTGGGTTAAAGTAATAAATAGCTTGGTAACACTTCTGGAGAGTTCAGGACGGAGATTAGAGGACCTGCAACAAGGAAACGAGAAGGCTATCGTTAGTGTCAACACAGGGAGAGCCCCTGTGAGGACACTCCGATGCCAAAGTCAGCCGCCATGCTAAAGAGTAAAGGTTGAAAGGAAGTATAAGTGAAATGAGGAATGCTCATTACCCTTTTCTGGATGATTAGAACCCTATTTATACCTTTTCTATTCCAGGCGAGACGCTCATTTGGAAGATTCCTATTGGCTGGGGAGGAACGTGCCTGGGAGTGACCTCCACGATCCCTAAAGAGCCAATAGGATGCCTCGCTTTTTCTCCCGTCTCTGCATGACGCCTGTTGTCCGACAAGCTTCTACAGCTCGCAGGTCTGTCGCTCCATGAGCCCCCCGCGGGTCGAGCGAATGACTTTGGATCTCAGGGCAGACCTTAGTTTCGGATTTGGGATGGATTGGGCCCTTTAGGCCTGCGGATCAATTCGGGATTGGACCCACGTAAACAGTAGGAAACTATGATGAAGAACACATAAAACCAAGAGCAACGAGGTGATATCAATTACGAAGGGTATGATTTTGATTTCGATTACGAAGTGGCTCTACTCACTAATGGAAAGCAATGGTGAAATTTTGTCTCTCATGCTTAAAGGTGAGATAAAAAAAAAATTGAAATAATCAAGCGGGAATTATTACTTTGATGGAGTAAATAAAGTCTAGGTTTTTTTTTGTTAATTTTTTTTCATCTCGTTTGATGTATCTACTATTCTGTTTTGAAATTAATTTTAATCAAATAATGATTTTCTTATATTTTGAAATCATTTTTGTACGTGTATTTATTTTCTTATATGAACGATTTCGTTTTTATTCATGATAAATTTGTTCAATTGAATATCTAATTTATATTTTGTAGGGTTGATTTGTTTTATGGGTGGTGAACCACTGTATCGAGTTGAAAATTGTGATCCAAATGCTAACCCTCTGTTCTCGAACCAATTTAAACGGAAGAAAGGAAAAGAAAACAGAAGAAAGTGAGAGAAAATAAAAAAAAGTTGTGTTCTTTTATCATTTTTAAGGAAGGAAAGCAAGAGAAGAGGAAAGAAAGTGTCAAAGGTTTTCTTTCCAAATGTTTCCTTCCAAATATGGGAAGAAAGTGAAGGAAAGAAAGATTAGTAAAGTGTTGTCTATGTAAATTACAAAGCAAACAAAAGGTTTTATTTTCTTTCCTCCCTTTCAAGAACATAAATTTTCTTTAATTCATATTTCTTTCCTCCAGATTCAAGAACACAAATGCAAATATTATTTTCTCTTTCTCTTTCTTTCTTTCATGTTTCTTTCCTCCATCTTTCTTTCTATTCTCTTCTCTTCTAATACGAGAACAGAGCGTAAATACGAAATTTCTATCGATTCATATAATAGTTTTTTTTAATTGGATCTGTGATAGGTTTTACAATAGTTTTTGTAATCGATATTGATATATTCATATTATAGATCTATCGTAATAGATTTAACGATGGACATTGTAATACATTCAATGATTTATGTATTAATGAATCAATTAATATATTATGTGTTCTCGAATCAATGGATAAACCACTGTATCTATATTTTAAATCTGTGAATAAGAATCGTGTCAATCGATTCAGCATGTTATGAATTGTTTTTGGGTTAATATTGAAAAAACCCAACGAACTTTCATGAATTTATCGATTAAGTCACTGTATTTTTTTTACGAGTGTTTAAGTCCCTGGACAATTTTTGTCTTATTCAAAACTATATATTTGACCTGTTTAGCAGGTCACTAACCGGTAAACGATATAGTGACCTAAACAAGAAAAAAGAAAGTCCAGTGACTTAATCGTGAAAATTGGAAAAGAAAGTTGGTTTTTTTAATAATAAACTATTCGAGGAACTAACTGTTTTACCTGTTAAGCAGGTAGCAGGTTAAAAAATACATAGTTTTGAATAAGACAAAATTTGTTTAGGGACTTAAACACTCGGAAAAGAAGTTCAGTGACTTAATCGATAATTACATGAAAGTCAGTGGGGTTTTTTCAATATTAACCATTGTTTTTTATACTAATACGTGAATCACTATATCATTGTATCTTTATTATAGTGTTCTTCATCTAATCATGAATGATTAATACATTATCATTCTGCATGTTTTTATTAGATGAAAGGTTAATATATCGGTGTTTTGATTGGATACAAATGTTTTTGTGCATCATTGATAAATGGTTGGTACATTATCGTATTAAGTGTATCAATGGTTAATGCATCAATATATTTCTTCGATTCAATGGTCAATGCATAATCGAGTTAATTGAATCAACGGTTATTGATAAAAAATTATTGGTTTTTGAAATACAGAAACTATTAACAAATAAATTTAATAGGTACATTATATTTGTCATTCTGTAATGGTTTCACGGTACTTCTCTGAATTTTTCCTCAATCCAACAAACCGCAAAAAAAAAAAAAAAAAAAAAAAAATTAATATTAACATTGTATGATTATAATTTGGGTAAAAATTGCATACAATATTAAATTATATTTTTATTAGTAAATTGAAAAAAAGAAGTTTAAATTGTAAATGATTCATAATATAAATAGTAACATATGTGTCAAATATGAATAACATCTCAAGAAAATAAATACATATCTCATTAGTTTTTTTAATAATCGTATAGTATAATATATAACATTAACCACGTGATAAACAAAGATAAAAAAATCAAACTCATTGAAAAACAAAATATGAATATTGAATTTATGGATTGTATATTGATATAAAGCAAATAGACGATATCTGTAGATGAAAATCCAAGTGATAGTGATGAGATATAAAAAAATGCACACAATGGAAATCAAACTCATACCATTAGAATTCCTAAGTAAAATAACTACCAGCTGAACCAACACATTGTATATAATTTTTTCATAGAAAAACACATATAATGTACTGCTGGGCTATATTAATTTTTTGGGCTTCTTAGAGTAAATTGGGCACTGGGCCTGGTCCCAGATCATGTATATGTATGTATGTATGTGTCTATATATATATATATATATATATATATATATATATATATATATATATATATATATATATATATAGGGTTGGGATCATTGCAGAACCTTAATTTAGTGCAGAACCATAGAACCAATCTAAACCATTAGATTATAATATAACACTAGGGATAAGATGGTAATTATACAACTAACATTGAATTAATAGCAACCTACCAAGTTTGACTGTCCACTTTGACTTTTCTTTTTACTCTTTTAATATATAATGGACATGCAGTGTTGCAGCGACGTTAAATATACGATATCAAAGTGTTCATTCGACATCGAATGGTCGTATGGGTAAAAAAAAATTACGAAAAATAAGGGTAAATTTTTTTTCAAAAAAATATATTCATGACCGTTCTCGTTAAATCCACCAACTTTGACTACTAATTTTGACTATTATTTATCTCTGTTAATAATGAACGTATATGCAGTGTTGCATCGACGTTAAATATACGGTATCAGAGTGTTCATTCGATATTGAATGATCTCATGATCTCACCATGATATATTGTATCGTGGTCTGGGTAAAATTTTTTTTACGAAAAATAAAAAAATATATATCATAACCGTTCTCGTTAAATCCACCAACTTTGACTACTAATTGTGACTATTATTTTGGCTCTGTTAGTAATGAACGTATATGCAATGTTGCATTGACGTTAAATATACGATATCAAAGTGTTTATTCGATATCGAATGATCTCATGATCTCACCATGATATATTGCATCGTGGTCTGGGTAAAATTTTTTTTACGAAAAATAAAAAATATATATCATAACCGTTCTCGTTAAATCCACCAACTTTGACTACTAATTGTGACTATTATTTTAGCTCTGTTAATAATGAGCGTATATGCAGTGTTGCATTGACGTTAAATATACGATATCAAAGTGTTCATTCGATATCGAATGATCTCATTATCTCACCATGATATATTGCATCGTGGTCTGGGTAATTTTTTTTTACGAAAAATAAACACGTAAAATTTTTTCGAAAAAAATATATCATGACCGGTCTCGTTTTAAAGAGTATAAAATTCTCGTTTTTATGGTATAATTTTTTTGATTTAAAAATTAATAATATTAATGTTATTTTAATTTAAAGAAAAAAGATATTTATTTTGCTAATGTCAATCTTTTTGCTATTTCCAATCTTTTCCTATTTTACACAAGAATTAAAATATCACTATTACCAATCTTTTTTTCACTAATTCCAAACTTAACTCTTTTAATCAAGACCCTTAGATTATTCTAATCTATGGACGATATTGGTTCTACATAGGTTCTGCAATGATCCATCTATAAATATATATATATATATATATATATATAGAGTAGGACTGTGATCACATAAGAACCCTTCAATTCCGTAAGAACATGAGAACCCTCCAAAATGCACAATTTTATACATTAAAATCACAAATTTAAAAATTAAGTTTTGTAACATAAAGCCATTATTGGTTTTCAATATTAATAAATATCATAATCTAACATTAAAATTATCTTTAAAATTTAAATTTATCAAGTTTTACACTAAATGCACAAATTTGAACATTAAATGCACAAATTTTGTCAAATGCATGAATTCGTACATAAAGTGGACAATTTTATCATGATATTCGTAAATTTTTATATCAATTGCATAAAATTATCAAATGTATTAATTTTAATATTAAATGCATAATTTTATACATTAAATACACAAAATTTTGAGAGGTTCTCACGGTTACGAGAGTTCTTACCGGATATACATATACATATACATATACACATACACATACACATACACATACACATACACATACACATACACATACACATACACATACACATACACATACATATACATATACATATACATATATATATATATATATATATATATATATATATATATATATATATTTATTTATTTATTTATTTATATGGTTCGAGAGAGTACCACCATTATGCAGCACACCATAAGGTACCACATTTAAAAAAAACTTTTTAAATTTTTTTTCATATACATCTTTTAATTAACATTATGAAGATCATATGTAAATTTCACATATATTCACATCTTCTAGCTGCTAAAAAACTATGTGAACACACTTATATAATTTTGAATATATGTGAAAGCACATTTATGTGATGCGTGTTTTCATGCACTTAGAGTGTTCGGATTTGCGTGAAATTTGTATATCATCTGTGTAATGTTAATTAAAACATGTTCATGAAAAAAATTTCAAAAAAAATATACTTTTAAGGCATTTCATGATCTTTGACCAAGTACCTACTCTCATCTCCCGTCGATTCCGTTATTACACTGGTGGTCTTCCGCACACACGCAGCCCGTAGGAAGAAGATGGTATGATCTCGATCTCTCTCGGTGCTTAATCTCCATCGATTGGAGGCCTGTCACACATGAACTATCCAAATCGAAACTAAAATGGTGAGTAAGTATTTAATCTAATATTTGCAGATTACTTTTACAGGTCTTGTTGTGATTTAATTGGCATATTTGTCAAATTTATTATTTGAATATGTATTTGCAGGTTACGATGAACCGTTTTGTTTGATTTTTTATTTGCGGGAGTACATTGAACTTTCATCATCATTAACTGGAAAAATTGTTTCGCCTTTGATATTTGTTGACAATGTGAGTTGTATCCTTTGAAACTCTTTACAAATCACATTTGTGCTTTTTATGTTATGAATTCTGGTTTCCCCCAATTTGTGCTTTGTAATCTGTTCTTCCATATATTTGTTTTTCTTGACCATATGACTTCCAGATTTTCCATCATCCGTCCAAAGATTTCAGCAGGAAGATGCTGAGTTACTCAAGGTATTATTTTCTTGTGCATCTTGTTTGGACCAGTATGTGAACATGTGATTCTCAAGACATAATTATGTCAAATAGATTTTATTCCATTTGGAGAATGTTGATATTTAATTTTGATACTCTGCAGAGAGCAAATGATCTTGTCAAAAATAAGATTCACCCTACATCTGTAATAAGTGGATACAGAGTGAGTGTTATTCTATCATCACTCTTGCGCTTTCTTTTTGTTCAAATGTTTTGGTGCATTTTGACATAAGGTCTAATGATTTGAATGTTCTTGCCAATATTTTCTTATTTATGGATACTTTCTTATGTTGGCAGCTTGCAATGAGAGAAGCATGCAAATATGTTGAAGAAAAGCTGGCAGTTAAGGTAATGGTTATATACATATAATGTAATATGGGAATATGCCAGAAGATACTTTCTACCGGAACCAATTTTCTGATTCATTTGAATGGTTCAGTATTAGTTAATGAAGCGTTCTTCTTTTCTTTTAGGTTGATAAGCTTGGAAAGGATTCTCTTATGAACTGTGCAAAGACAAGCATGTCCTCTAAGTTGTTAGCGAGTGACTCTGACTTCTTTGCAAATTTGGTATGTTTTTTGTTTATTTTTTCCAAACTGAAATCTTTTGGTTTACTCTCCAGTCTCCATATGTCAACTAATAATAGACTAGCGGGTTGTTTGTTTGCTTCTTAATGGAATTATGAATAGGCTCGTTTAAAGGTTAAACCACCTCTTAATGATTTCATTCAGCAGTAAACAAGGTCTACATCACCCATCCCAAAGTGATGATTGCACTCTTGCTCTTGCAATAAAATTGTTTTTGAATTTACTTTCAGGGCTTTGCTTATGTATTTTAGCTAGATTTTTACTGCTTCTTTCTTCTCGGTTTCACATTTATAGGCTGAAGGTGTTAACTCGTAGAAGGGAATCTATATTCTGTGGTGAAATTTGTAATCACGTTGCTTCTATTTTCCATATTTTTTTATGTTGAAGAAATAACGTGCACTGGTTTTCATTAGGTTGTTCAAGCAGTACAAGCCGTTAAAATGACCAATGCACAGGGTGAGATCAAATATCCAATCAAGGTTAGTTCTTGCTAATGTCGTAAATGTTTTTTTTTGTTTGTTTTTGTAATGCTTGTTGTGCAGATTTATAGGAGAGTTAACCTATCATGCTTGTTGTAATTAGTACCACATTTGTGTGAGATTCGCATTTGAAACACAAGTATCTTCGTTCCTATAGTTGCCTGCAAGTTTCTGAATTTTTTTTCTTAATATGCGAATTGACTTGATCAATCCCACCCATTGTTGCTCCTTAGGGAATTAATATCCTTAAAGCTCATGGAAAGAGTGCCAAAGAAAGCTATTTGTTAAAAGGTTATGCTCTAAATACCGGTCGTGCGGCACAAGGGATGCCAATGAGAGTTGCTCCTGCAAGGATCGCCTGTCTTCAAAAGACAAAAAATGCAATTGGGGGTTCAGGTTTTAGTCACTGACCCACGGGAGTTAGAGAAGATCCGTCAGAGGTAATTCAACTTATTAGTTCATGCATGAGGTTTGTCCTGTTAAGAAATTTTTTGTTTTAATTATGTTGGAATGTAGAGGTAATGGTGTGATGTGATATATAAACTTACTGTACATATCTGCCTATAAATTTTACAGAGAAGCTGATATGACAAAAGAATGTTGGTTTAATCCAGAAAATATTATGTTTTTATTTCTTTAGTGATGTTTATTATTTAATTTGCTGCATTAGTTTTATGTTGACTGAATCAAGGCTCACGTGTTTAGAATAGGTGGTGAGTGGGAAGTTTGTTTCCTACATTTCAACATTTAGTTTAGATAAGTATTACTTTTTTCTTTTTTGTAATTCAGAGTCAAAGAGAGAGAGAGAGAGAGTTCGTGAAGATCAAATAACACAGAAAAATTTGGCCTCAAAATTACTTCCTCAATTATCTTTTGTTTTTTATTCTTCCAGAAAAAGGTTCTGAATTTGGAGGTCTAATCCTACAAAGAACGTATTGAAAAGCTTCTAAAGGCTGGTGCTAATGTTGTTCTAACTACAAAGGGAATTGATGACATGGCACTCAAGGTAGGTTGCTCGACTTTTGGATGATATAGTTTTGTTAATATTAGTGCTTTTTGATGCAGCGTACGATATATCTTTCTCTATATTTTGTTGAGACTCAAATCTTGCACATGACATTCAGTCATGTTTATTGGACTTATCTAGAAATATGTGAAGTTCTAAATATTTTTTTCTTGCTTCAACACAGTATTTTGTGGAGGCTGGTGCGATTGCTGTTAGACGAGTGCGGAAGGAGGATTTACGAAATGTTGCCAAGGAAACAGGTGCAACTGCGGTAAGGTTCTCAGCTTTTTAGATGCTTTTATGTATGTTTACTCTTTTACTTATCTTCAGCTTATTATGAACTCTTTGAAATCGAGTCTTGCGTTTGACAGGTTTCAACATTTGCTGATATGGAAGGAGAGGAAACATTCGATTAATCATTCCTTATAGAAGATGATGATGTTATCCTGATAAAGGGAACTAAAACAACAAGTGCAGTACGTGATCTCAATTTATTTCTGTTGTTGAATAGTAAAATTAGAAAAAAAGTCATGTGATGTATAAGATACATTGGGATTATATTTTTTTATTTGAAACTTCACTCTTAGTCATATGATTCTGGATTGGGAAATTATGATTTATGACATGCTACAACCTTCTTAATAAGGACTCTCTTCCCCCCTCATAAGAGGGAAAAGAATATACTAAAGAATCAAAACTGATGTATTGTTTTTGCTTCAAATATTTCTGTTTTGAGATTTTTATGTGGGGTTTTTTGGGTTTCGATTGGTTCTGATTTCTCTTATATGGTTTTCTCATTTAGAATTTTATGCAACTAAACCCCTCACTTAAAGTGATGAGGCGTGGTTGATGTTTCATTGAATCAGCAACATTGTCATCTATAAATGTTAAATAGTGTTGTTGGTGAGTTCTTATACTTAATTTGATTTTTAATGGTGATATATACTTCATCTAATATGTTGTTGCTTCTTTTACTGCTAATAGCATCTTGTGTCTTGTATTTGTGATCTATTACTATGCTATTGATTGTACCGTTTTGCTAACGATGATCCTTGTTTGAATGAAAGTGTCATACTTAGTTTTTATTTAATTTCACTTCATTAGGCAAGCATGACTAATGAGCGGCTTACAGGTGGTTTCTCATCTAGAGCTATTGTTTGTTGGGTTAGTTTATTCTTTACATGTATTAGGTACAAAAAGACTTGTGAAATCTTACGACACCAGTTTGCTTTCGATCCACATGCCCACTGCATACCCATTAAATTTATGCAGGATAAAGACTTATAGATCTGTCAGAGTTAGAATTAGGTTTATGACCTTATGGGTATGTTTTCTGCACTATATGATGCAGGATTTTATAGGTATTTTAGCACCATTATAAGGAATTTGAATGACTTTTGTTTGGGCAGCTCACTGCTCTGTATTTTTGCTAATGTTAGCGCATTCAATGGTGTTCAACACTACTTTGGCAGTTGTGTTATGTGATGTGCATGAACACATGTCTGTGCATCACTGCTTGTACTCCCTGCATCAAAAAGTGGTACTCTTCTCTCACAACTTTCTCGCGCAAATTTATAAGTATACCCATCTTATGATTTTTTTTCTAGGAGATGATCGGGTGAGATGGCGGAATGTGGAGGGGACGACATTGATCGAGGCTTTAAATGCTGCCACTGCTTTGGATCTTAAGAAAATCACTTTCTACTGTGATTATCACTCACTGTATCAATATGTGAGTTGATTTCTTTTTTTTTTTCCAGCTCTTTCCTTAACTTCAAAGCTCCTTATGTTGAATTCATGTTTATGTAAATGCCCGTGTATCTAATGGACTAATACCCAAGTGTATATGTATGATTATTGACCATAAATCCCATAAGTTGGCCCATCAGAGTATTTTAGTGGCATTAGAGTATTTTAGTGGCTATTCATTGTGCATTGGCTCAACAAGGTTGCTATTAATTAATTCGCTCAGTAATAGAATTGAACCATACATGCTTGCATACTCGATAATAGTACTGATGGCATGATCTTATTCAGCCACGTCCTGTAACTTTCTTCTAATTGTACTACTCATATTTCTTATTTTCTTTCTCATTGTGTTTTGTTAATAACAACTGCTATTATCCAAATATAATCAAAGTGTCTTTAATTCTCTACTGAAACTATTCCATTATTCTCAAGGCAAGATGGCAAGTTTGAATATATAGTCACTTCTAACTGAAATTGTAAACAAGTTTCTTGCTTTCGTAACCATTTTTGTCATTCCTTTTTTGCATTATAATTCTCTCAATGAACATTCTACATTTTCTTGTCAAACGGAAGCTATTTGTCGCGTGCTGCTTTGCACACATTTTAGTTAAAGGATTCTAACAACTAACAGATAATCAGTTAGTGGGAACACAGAACTGAAAATTGGGTTCATACCACGAGCTTCACCCATCTTCGTTGGCCACTTCGCAAGTCTTTGCCAATTGGGAGTACGGTTCTTTATTTCTGGTGCATGGGTACTTGAATCTTGTTTGTTGCTATATATTGATCTAGGATGTAATTTTGGTTTAAAGTCAGCTGCTTGTAATTGGGAGTTCGGTTACTATTCTTGTTATTTCATTGATCTCTGCGGGGATTCGTGTCGATGGTTTGTTTGGTTGTAAAAGGATTATTTTGATGGTGTTTTGGTCCAAGGCTATTGTTGCGGTTTTTATTTTGACTGGTGCTGGCTTTTTAAATATTAAAACACTGAGGCTGCATGTTGTGATCTGCAGGAAGAGACCTACTGATGCAGAACTGATTCTTGCCGATGCAGATTCAGATCTCGATTCTGCAACGAGCAACATTCTTCAGATATCGATTAACGTGTCTAATTGTTGCAGAAAATATGGATCCAATGAAATTCTTAGACATCATCACTAGAAATTCCAACAATTTGGTTCTGTTGTATGCATTGTTTGTTGAGTTTCTTGCGGACTTGATTATATTAAGAAATGATTTCTTGTATTTGTTTGCTCATATGCTAAGACAAGGTTTATTTTTGGCAATTTTAGCATTGTTTTGGCAATTTTAGATTTCCTCAAAAGATGGAGACATCTCATACAAGACAAGGTTTATTTTGGTTTATTTATTTTGCTATGGAACTGCAAATTATGGCTGATATTATCCTATATGGCTGCAATTTATGTTGATTTGTTTCCTTTTGAGGTTGTAAGTTGGGTATAATTTTTCTTTTTTACGACTACATTTTTCAAGTTGTTCATACTTTGTTGTGGTTGTGAATTAGATCGAATTTTGGTTAATCAAGACTTCACATTGAAAATGTTTCTACAGTCAATATATATCTTATGATTATATGCAATTTAGTCCTAACGTCTTAGTCTTGACGTTTTTATGCAATGTATTTATAATATGCCAATCTATGAATCACATGTTTTCAACAACCATAATTTTTCCGTCTATGTCGTCTACAAGATAATATGTTACTGATTATATATGATACGGAATACATTTGTTGTCGCCGCCGCTATGCGCGGGCACTGTACTAGTGTGTGTGTATATATATATATATATATATATATATATATATATATATTAATTTTAGAAAGACGTACAATACGTGCATACATGTTGCAGTCAATTACGTCTAGAATTCAACGCGCGTGCAGGAATTTATTTTCCAAGCTGGTGACTTTTTTTTCGTCTAGAATATAGATAGTCCAAGCTGGTGACCTTTTTTTTAACATTCTTGCTCGAGCTAGCTTCAGGAGTAATCATATTATATATACATACAATTTCCAAATAAAATTGACCAATGGGAGCTTGCAATACGGTATCCTATGATTAGTTGATCTCTTTTAAATTTGAAACTTTCATAAAACACTCTTGACTTAACGTTATCTATTATTTAACTCCTTATTTTAATAAATTTTTGTTTAGTTATCTTTTAACATTTATTATTACAATATTTTTTTTCAAATATACATACAATTTCCAAATCAAATTGACCAATGGGAGCTTGCAACACGGCGTCCTATGATTAGTTGATTTCTTTTTAATTTGAAATTTTCATAACACACCATTAACTTAGCGTTATCTGTTATTTAACCTCTTATTTTAATAAACTTTTATTTAGTTATCTTTTAACATTTAGTATTACAATACTTTTTATAAATTAAATTTATGATTTTAAATATACATATGTTAGAAGTATCTTTTGAAGCTGTTAGATTATGTTTATTTGTATGAAAAAAACTTTATTATTCAAATTCACAGTACGAGATTTCAATGAAATTGTTTTGTAATTAATATGTAACTAATTAGTATTTAGATTTTTTAATAAATATTATCATGTTTAACATTGAACATTACGTACTATTATAACGTTGGCAGACTCTAATCGATGTATTGGAGACATTACTATTATAATTTTACTTGATTTGATCATAAAACCAATAAAGTAAATTGACAATTAAACCTAATCAATGTCAAGTTTTCAAATTATGATTATAAATATTTAATTACTCAATTCCAGTTCCGATCCAATTTAATAAGACTTGGTTTTTAATTTTAACATTACAAAATCTAGAAAACTAATGATAACAAATCAACTAACAATATCATTTTGCTTGTTTTTTGGATATATATCGTCTTTCCAGTTTTACTTATGTTTCGATCCTAGTTCAGTTGAGTTTTGAACAGTTTGAAAAATATTTATTTGTATGATATTTATTATTGTAATTAATATTTTAGACCTCGTAGCAACGCGCGGGTACTCAATAACTAGTTATATATGTGTGTGTGTGTGTGTGTGTGTGTGTGTGTGTGTATCCATGTATGATCTGGTTTATTTCAGAACCTTAATTTGGTGCAGAACTGGAGAATCAATCTACACATTGGACTATAATATAACATTAGGGATAAAATGGTAAATATGCAATTAATATTAAATTATTTAACCCACCAAGTTTAACTATCAATTTTGATCATTGTATTTACTCTTTTAATATTTAATGTATATATTAAGTTGTACATATATTATAGAGTAAATTATAGTATTGGTTCATGTGATTTGCTTAAAATTATAGAAATGGTCCCTAATCTTTAAAAATTGCATAAATGATCCTTCAAAACACTATTTAGTTGCAGAGATGGTCCCTCAATCCCTTGACTTTTTCTAAATGACGAGTTTGCCCTTATTCTCAAAATCAATTTTGGTCCCTATAGTGTATAATTAGTTTTGGTTTTAGGCATTTTTTATAATTTTTTGTTTTTGTTTTTGAATTTTAAATGCTAATTTAATAAAATGTGATTTAAGTACTTTATTTAAATTATTTATATATATATTTCATTTGTTAAAAGATTTATACGTTATTATATTTTTTATATGTTACCAACTCATTACTTCATTACATTAACATATTTTGATTTGATCATAATTTTAGAAAAAATATAAATCTAGGGTTTTATTTGTTTTTATTAAAATATTTTGTTACGTTAATACATTTTGATTTAATTTTTGTCTTTTTTTCGTTTTGATATACATATTTTGGTATATTAATCCGTTTTAATTAAACTTAGTAATTTATTTGTTCAATTCTAATTATTTTGTTATATTAATACATTTTGATTTAATTATAATTTTAAATAAAATTATGTCGATTTGACATTTTATTCATTTTGATTTTAATATATTTTTATGTTAATACATTTTAATTCATTATAATTTCTAAAGATAATATATAAACTTTGCGTTTTATTTGTTTTTTGTTTAAATATTTGCCACATTAATACCTATCGATTTAATTATAATTTTTAGCGTTTTGATTTGTATATTTCTTTATATACGTTTTGGTTTGTATATTTTGAAACGCATTTATATTTATACGTATGTATGTTTTGAATAAAAACGTATATATGTTTCGTTACATACATTTCGAAACCTATATAACGAAATATACAAACCAAAACATGCAGAAAGAAAAAAAAAACAAAAACATTAAAAATTATAATTAAATCGATAGGTATTAACGTGACAAAATATTTATGCAAATACAAATAAAACGTTAAGTTTATAAATATTATTTTAAAAATTATAATTAAATTGAAACGTATTGAAACAAAAAAGATATTTAAATCAAAATGAATCAAATGTTAAGTCGACAAAGTTTTGTTAAAAGCTACAATTAACTCAAAATGTATTAATGTAACAAAATAATTAGAAAAGAACAAATAAAATACTAATTTTAATTGAAACGGATTAATGCAACAAAATATGTAAATCAAAACTATGAAAAAAGGATAAATTCAATTCGAAAGGTATTAATGTAACGTAATATCTTAATCAAAACAAATAAAATTCTTGATTTATATATTTTTTCTAAAATTATAATAAAATCTAGACAAAATTGCATAAATGGTCCTTGTGGTTAATCATGGTTTTAGTCCCTGAAATAACTTTATTACACCACAAGTCCCTAAAAATGAAAAGTTGTAACATTTTGGTCCCTGAAACTAGCGGCAATTAACTTGAGCTGTTAGTTTCAGAGGCATTTTTGTTCTTTTGAATTTCAGGGACCATTTATGTACATATCATACTTTCAGGGATCAAATGTTAATTTAAGTTTCATATATATATATATATATATATATATATATATATATATATATATATATATATATATATATATATATATATATATATATATTATTTTTTTTATAAATTAATCATCCAAATATAACATTTTATTTTTTATTCGTTTTGTTTTAATTATTAATTTTTATTTGTATCTTTATTGTTATTATTAATGTTAGATTTTTTTTTTATGTATTACTATAATTATTTATTTAAGATTATATATGATATACATGGTTCTTTTTTTTTCAATTATTTATTAAGAATCCAAATGTTTCTCTATTTTTTTTATTTAAGAAAAATAAAAACTAGTTGTAGTTTTTTTCGATTGCAAATTCTAAAATCGAAATGATTTATTTCTTTTCTCCATTCAAAAAAGTTCAAAATAAGAACGTGTTTTTGAAGCTTTTTTTCGTTTGGAAAAAAATATAATCAAAATGGTTAGTAGTTTATTCATTGTAAATACTTAATAAAAATTTTAATTCTAAATGGTTTGAAAAAAATCAAGAATTGGAATGGTTCATCGCTTTTTAGTAAAAAAAATTAAATTCCGAATGCTTTCTTGTTTTTATTGAAAAAATTGAAGTTTTATTAATTTTTTTATCTACGTTTAATTAAAAATCGAAATGGTTTTTTGTTTGAAAAAATCAAATATCATAATGGTTCACCGTTTTGAGATCAAAAAATTAAAATAAAAAAATAACCATTCTTTAATTATTTTTTTGACCAAAAAGTGATTTTATTTTTTGACCAAATTTTAATGGTAATTTTTTATTTTAATTTTTGATCAAAAAATGGTAAACCATTATGATTTTTAATTTTTTCAAACAAAAAAAACCATTCTGATTTTTAATTAAACGTAGATAAAAAAATCAATAAAACTTCACTTTTTCAATAAAAAACAACAAACCATTCGGAATTTAATTTTTTTTTACTAAAAAGCGATTAACCATTCCAATTCTTGATTTTTTCAAACAAAAAAAACCATTCTTATTTTTAATTAACGTCGATAAAAAATCAATAAAACTTCAATAAAAAACAACAAACCATTCGAAATTTAATTTTTTTTACTAAAAAGCGATGAACCATTCCAATTCTTGATTTTTTCAAACCATTTAGAAATAAAATTTTTATTAACTATATGCAATGAAGAAACCACGAACCATTTGATTATATTCTTTTTCCAACAAAAAAAGCTTCAAAACGTCCTTATTTTGAACTTTTTTGAATGGAGAAAAAAAAAATAAATCATTTGGATTTTAGATTTTCTGAACGAAAAAAACTACAACTAGTTTTTATTTTTCTTAAAAGAAAAAAAGAATAGAGAAGATTTGGATCTTCAATAAATAATTGAAAAAAAAATGAACCAGTTTTATCATATATAATCTTAAATAAATAATTATAGTAATACATAAAAAAAGCTAACATTAATAATTATAATAAACATACAAATAAAAATTAATAATTAAAACAAAAGGAATAAAAAATATAATGTTATGTTTGGATAATTAATTTATAAAAAGAAAGAAATAATATATATATATATATATATATATATATATATATATATATATATATATATATATATATATATATATATATGTGTGTGTGTGTGTGTGTGTGTGTGTGTGTGTGTGTGTATGAAAACTATGACAATTAAATTAAATTAAAAAAAGAAAGTAAGATTTTGGTCCTTGAAAGTATGATATGTACATAAATAGTCCCTGGAATTCAAAAGGACAAAAATGCTCCTAAAACTAACGGCTCAAGTTAACTGCCGTTAGTTTCAGGGATCAAAATGTTACAAAATTTTGATTTTAGGGACTTGTGGTGTAATAAAATTCTTTTAGAGACTAAAACCGTAATTCCATATAAACCATAGGAACCATTTATGTAGTTTTGCCTAAAATCAAAATATATTAACACAATGAAATTGTTAGTTGGTAACCTATAAAAATATAAAAATGTATTAACATTTTTAAAAAAATCATGTAAAATAAATAAATTGAATATATAAAAGAGAATTAAAGTAAGCTAATTAAATCATATTTTATTAAATTAACGTTTAAAATTCAAAAAACAAAAATAAAAAATTATGAAAATGACTAAAAGTCTAATACCATAACAAATTAAATACTATAAGGACCAAAATTGAATTTGAGAATTTTGGCAAAATCGTGATTTAGAAAAAGTCAAGAGATTAAGAGATCATTTTTGCAAGTAAATAGTTTGGCAAAATCGTCATTTAGAAAAAGTCAAGAGATTAAGAGATCATTTTTGCAAGTAAATAGTGTTTTGAGGGACCATTTACGCAATTTTTAAAGGCCAGAGACCATATTTGTAATTTTGAGCAAACCACACGGACCATTTTTGTAATTTACTCTATATTATATATACTATTATTTCGACATTCAATATTTTGTTCTTGTACATTAAATGTGCATCTAGGTAACTTTATATATAGTGTTGGGATCATTGCGAAACCTTAATTTAATAACTATAGAACCAATCTACAACATAAGATGATAAATATGCAAGTAACATCAAATTAAGGGTAACTTACCAAGTTTGACTACTAACGTTGAACATTATTTCGACTATTTTAATATTGAATGTATATGCAAATTTGCATATATGATATATAATATTACTTCGACGTTGAATATGTGATATAAACTGTAATTCGACATTGAATGATCTCAATTTGATATATTGAATGGTCGTCTAGGTAAAAAAAAAATACGAAAAATAAACACGTAAAATTTTTCCGTAAAAAATATATCATGACCGTTCTCGTTAAATCCACCAACTTTGACTACTAAATTTGACCATTATTTTGGCTATGTTAATATTGAATGTATATGCAGTGTTGCATATATGATATATAGTATCACTTCGGCGTTGAATATGAGATATTAAGTGTTCCTTCGACATTGAATGATCTCGCCATCCTATATTACATCGTGGTCTGGCCGTCTGGGTAAAAAAATTTTTTACGAAAAATAAACACGTTAAATTTTTTCAAAAAAAATATACCATGGCCGGTCTCGTTTTAAAGAGTACAAATTTCTCGTTTTTATGATATAAAGTTTTTGATTTAAAAATTAATCAATTTAATGTTAATTTAATTTTAAAAATATTTATTTTGCTGATGTCAATCTTTTTGCTATTTTCAATCTTTTCCTTTTGACTAAATGACGAGCCGTCGTTGTGGCCCGTAGAAATAATCCAAACTACCTACTAGTGTAGGGAAGTAAGGGTCGAATCCTCAATGAGCGTGTAGGTTTAGGGTTATATTGCTAGGTTTTTTTTTATATTTAGAAAAACGATTAAATTACATAATTGATTGATTGTTGGAATGGTGATTATGACTAAATTACTACTAAACTAATACTAAAACAATGGCAAGCGAACTACGATTAAATAACAAATCAAGTAAAGGATAACCATTTACGAATTCACTACGGCACAAGTTATTACCAATTAAACATAGCACATCAGTCACATAGACATAACCAATTTCGTAGTTTTATTAATCAAGAATACTTTAACCAATAAATCTCGGCATAGCGCATACAACATTCATTACTTGTCTTAATCCGTAAACTATTAGACTTGGCACAAATAATAATATCATTATGAATTATCTTGCTTTTACCAATTAACACATTCAATCATAACAAAACCACAAGTACATCATTTGCATTCATAAAATATTCAATAGTCATAAATACATCAATACAAAAAAGAATATTCAATAAAGTAACACTTAGCCGTAGATCCTCCGCAAATGGTTATGGAGCGTTCAGCCTCTCATCGTGTGTTATTCATCGGGAATGATTAGGGAAATCATTGTAGGGCTTCTACGAGATGAACATTTGCACTCCACCTTCTTCGTACTCGATCCGTGAATCAACTCCGGCAGGGCTTCGCCAACGTTTTCAATATTTCGGAACCCAAAAACGAACGAAATCGCTCCCTATTTATAGAGGACGAGTGAACTAGGGTTTTGGACTCAGAAAAGCAGATGTAAGGTTTTTACGCTGCACGAGCGTAGCCCTAAGCCCCCCGTGCGCCCGGGGTACGGCCAACCTACGATGGGGGTACGCTGGAACTGTTTTCTTGCTTCATATCTCACTGTTTTGAGGGCGTAGGGTCGCGCATGTCTGCGCCCCACCGGCTCGTTTTACGCTGAATTTTCTCGAGCTGCTTCCATTTGACTTCTTGACTCTGAAAACACAATTATGGAGTAAAAGTACGGTAGTTACGAAGTACAAGTGCATAAATAGGCCTTAAATTATACCGAAACACATAAGAATACAGTCCTATCAAACCTCCCCAACTTAACTCTTGATCGTCCCCGAACAAGCCTTAGAATGAGAACTATGTATCGATTGTATTAGCAGTGTGTTCAGTAAGTCTATGTTAAGTCAGCCTTTGCAATAATGCCTTAATATTTTGAATGTAAGCTAAAGAACAATTTCAGTTAAAACATATTTTCTTTAAGTTATTATAATGTATCTCACTCTTGGAAATTACTCTTTTAGTTCAATATTGTTACAAGTTTAAAACATGTGGGTCTTTTGACCATCTTTTCCCTCTATGCATGTATACGACAAATATTACTTTTGATTACCATGCTTTGAATATTTTTTTTTAACTTGAGTTTTTAATCATAGCTTTTATATTGGTCAATGTAGCGAGATTTGGGTCAATCACTCCCAAACCAGATGGTTTTAAGGGATCAGGCATGAATGGTACCCCGTAGGACTTAAGTTCCCGAACCAACTAGGCTACCCTCGAATCTTCTTGAGGCTAAAACATGATTAAGCTCTCCCCTTATTGCATGAGTTTTCCAAAATCTTTTGACACATTATTTTCATATAAGCACAAATGTACATTAACTTACTTGAACTCAACTTACATTGAAATGTTAACTATAATCACGACTCTTAACATAATTCTAGATTTTTTTACTAACACTAACTAAGTCTAGGTACAATGTTTTATGTGTCATCATTTTCCACTGCCTGATCGACAAACAAGAACCATTGGGGAAATTCAAAAGACTGCATCGACACTAAGCATTCACATTCAACAAGACTCGACAATTGAAAATAAAACACACTCAATTACTGAAAAAAATAATAAAAATTAAAATTTTAACCCAAACAAGCAAATTTAAATATGATAAATGTGAAGAGCAAGGATCGATGGTACTTGATCACTAGTAAGGAGGAAGAGGACCAAATATACAATTGAAAAATCCACCAGCCTGAGAATCCTCGTGATGTTGAACCTCCTCTCAATATGCTCAGTTCTGCGGTTCATGATATGTCGTAGTTCTCTGTCCAGGTGGTCAATTTCAGTCTAATAAAAAAAAATTGTTGTGGAGGCTCGTCAAATCATATTAAACATTTCATAGAACCTATCCGCCCCAACTTAGACCCTTGTGACGTCCTCGTCACATAAACGTCACACTTATAATGAGCAGACGATCAACACAATCACATTCTTAAATAAAATTATTTGCTTATTTGGGATAGATGAAACTAAATAAAAGTACACTTAAGTCTAGAAACAACTAAAATTGGGTTGGAAATCCTCCCCAACTTAGTTGGTGACGCTAACATTTAACTAAAACAAAGAAATAATTAAAATATTTTGCCTTTTCGTAGGGAATCACGATTGCACTTAGCACGTCAACAAGCCGTTAAACCCATTGGTATCCCGAGTGGATGAGTGTTGTCTCGTGAGGGTTTCCAGAACACACCCACAAAGTTATCTCGGTTGCCTCCCAGGAAGCGCTAAGTTTTACGTCTTCGGCCAGACGTACTGCTCCTATACTAGTCTAACTATGTTTGGGAACTTTTTAACCTGATTAGTGCAGAGACTAGAATATATTTTTGGACTGTTTGGAAATATTCTAAGTATGTCAAGCTGTTAGTTAGATTTCTCAAACTGTTAGTAGATTTTCTGTGTAATTACAAAGTTCAAGCTGTTAGTTGAGAAAGTTCGAGCTGCTAGTTCAAAAGTTCAAGTTGCTCAACAGATAGACTTCAAGCTGCCCAACAGTTCAATAAACAGAAAGTGCTGAAAATCAGGAAAAGATTTATATTCGAAGATTCAAGCATATCTAATACAGAGAAATCAGAGTTTTCCAAGGAAACAAATCAGAAGGCTTAATATATATAGATAGAATAGGTTTTTCTATTGTAAGCTTGCACGGACATGTTTTTGATTCAGTTGTAATTGCCTTTTGATTAAGTTTTCATAAGCCTCTAAGGTTGTAAAACCTTAAGAACAGTCTGTGTTCTTCGTCTAATCAAACAGATTAGAGGTGATTGTAATCATTGACTTTGGCAATACAAAAAAGATTTGATTTTGATTATATTTATGTGTTATTTCTTTTGAAATTTTTTCTTAAAACAGTTAAGTGTTATTCCGCAAACTTCTTAATTGGACTTTGATTCAATACAAGGTTATTGGTTTTATACTTTGATTGATTCAAACCAGTTAATCTTAGGTAGTGATTTTGATCTTGACAAGTGGTATCAGAGCCACAGGTCTTTCTTTGTTTTCAAAGTCAGAAGCTTTCTTTTAAAATTTTTATTTTTCTGCAATGGAATTTGATAATAGCAGTAGTGGATCTGGGAAAGGACTCAAAGTGCCTATGCTCAAACCCACTGAGTTCGAGATGTAGAAACTCAGGATTAAACAACACATTCAATTTATTGATTATGCCATATGTGAAGCTGTTGAATTTCCTCCTGTAGTTGATCCTGAACTAGATGCTGAGGGCAAGCCCATAAAAACACCTCCAAAAACTGAACTTGAAAGAAAGGCTAGAATGAATGAAGTGAAAGCTCTTACAATTTTACAGATAGTCATTCCTAATGCTTATCAACATCAGTTTAAAAAGTTCTATACTGCTCATTCTCTTTGGATTGCTTTAGAGAAAAGATTTGCTGGCAATGCTAGCACCAAAAGGAATCAGAAAGATCTTCTGAAACAGCAGTATGAAAAATTTTCTGGTGGCAAGAATGAAAACCTTACTAAAATCTCTGACAGGTTTCATAAACTGATAGGTGAATTGGAGAGTGCCAAAGTCAGCTTGGATCAAGATGAAGTAAACAGAAAATTCCTTCGATCACTTGGTGAAGAGTGGACAGTCTATGCTGCCCAATGGAAAACAAAAGATACTCTTGATGAAATAGAGTTGGATGACCTTTACAACAGTTTGAGAGTGTTTGAAACTGAGATTGAAAATAAAAAGAAATCTTTTTCATATAATCATAACACTGCTCTACTGTCATCAACATTAACTGATAAATATAACTGTTGTGATTCCTTTTCAGGTGCTGATGGTAACTCTACTGAAGTTCATTATGAAGCTTTTGTTGCCAATGATGGATTGTTTGCTCTAAATGCTGAAGATTTAGAACAAATCCATCCAGATGATCTAGAAGAGATGGACTTGAAATGGCAGCATGCTATGTTGACTATGAGGGCTAAAAGGTTTCTGAAAAGAACTGGCAGATAAAACTTCCAAGCCAGACCAGAAGGAAAACCAGCATTTGATAAATCAAAAGTTGAATGCTTTAAATGCCACAAGCTTGGACACTTTGCCAGAGAATGCAGATCCCAAGGTCAACAGCCACCAAGACCTCAGCAAACTAATCAAGCTTCATCATCACAAGCACTTGTTTCTCAAGAAGACAATGTGTTTGACTGGAGTGATCAGACAGAAGAGGAGTTTCAAAATCAAGCTCTTATGGCAGAAACATCTAATGTCACTTCCACTGAATTACTATCTGAGGTAAATGCTAAACTCTGCTCTCAAACATGCAAAAATATGGTTAAAAAGTACAGAGATCATAATGAGAGCATGTGCAAAACTCTAGCTAAGATGGAAGAAAGGAGATATGAGTATATGCAGGCCATAGAAGATCTTGAAAAACAGATCAATGACTATAAAGACAATGAGATTCAAATGGGACATGATAGAACATATCATGAGTGGGAGAAAAATGAACTGAATAAGAAAATAGAGTCTTTAAATAAGAAATTAGATGAGGCTGAACAGAAGGTGTTAGAAGCTAACAAGAAAATAGAATTTGTCAATATAGATTTAGGAAACTTCAAATTGGCAAATCAAAAGCTGGAACACCTAATGGAAGTTCAATTTAAAGATAGGGTAAAATCTCAGCTCAATCCCAAAGAAGGTATAGGATACAGAGCCACTCCACCCCCATACAACAACAAATACATTCATCCCATGAGTGAAGTTGCTGATATGCTTGTTAATGAACCATTAGATGAGTCAATGTAGGTCCCGAAAGGTTTCCAAAGTGTATAGTTCTATGCTGAAGAGGGGGGGGGGGTGAATACAGCTATTTAAAAACTTAACAATCTTTTCTCAATGTTTGGGTATATTATTAACAAGTGTTAATTACAAACAAGCTTGAATGCGGAAAGGTTCAAGCTGAGATGACAGATACAACAGTTGTTCAACTAATCTAAGACACACTCAGACTAGACACAATGACTACACTCACTTAGATGCACTCACTGTTTTTACAAGACTCAGATGGACAGCTTATACAAGAACAGCTTAGACACACTCTACTATTTTATATAAGCAGACTTGCATGCATGGAATAACACACTTCAATGCACGTTCTGATTTCACACTCTTGATATCTCATAATCCTTAAAAGCTTCCTTTTATACTCAAAAGGAGAATCTCAGTGAAGCTTCCTCATTGGACAGATGAGATAGTGGGGAGTCGTTCCAAAAGGACAAAACACCTTTCTGCATGTTCTGATAAAGTATCTTTGTCTTCACATGGCAGAATCTTTGTATTTTCCTTTTTGTCACTGTTGCATAAGGCTTTAACCAAAAGAGGAATGTAAACTTTGTATCTATCATCTTTTGCTAATGCCATTTTGATATAAGAAAAGGTCTGTCACCCTTTTTCAAATATCTGTTTGTCTTCATGTAGCAGAACAGCGTGGGCACGCTGTGCAGTTCTGTTTTCCACTTTGTCTTCGACTTGTAAACTGATCTTGTAGCCAAAAAACAATACATGAGGACTTGGAAACATATTCCAATGAAGTGTTTAACCTGTTCACAAAAAACAGAACACTTGTAAACTGTCCAAGCTGCTCAACAGAATAGAGCAGCGTAGACAGTTTGTGTCCAGCCTGTTCAGCAGATTGAACAGCTTGGACAAACTGCCTTTGTTGCAATGAATGCAACATGGTAAACAGCTTTAGGCGATATTGCAAATCACTTTCAGGTTTCAATAAGGCATATAACAGGCCTTAAATTCAACCTTCAAGTGCATCAACAGGTTTGATTAAAAATCTCCCCCTCAGATGTACAGCAGGTTTGACTG
The DNA here is from genome assembly GCA_020465985.1 of Centrapalus pauciflorus. Lineage (NCBI taxonomy): Eukaryota > Viridiplantae > Streptophyta > Magnoliopsida > Asterales > Asteraceae > Centrapalus > Centrapalus pauciflorus. The sequence goes on along the minus strand of JAANYP010000631.1, from coordinate 30,968 downwards.
AGGCCTTTTTGTGCCTAACAATCTCCCCCTATTTGCAATAGTCAGTCTAAGCTGATTTTATCAATAATCACTATACATTTTTACAATACATCTTGCTGAAAAGAAATTAAAACATTTAAGTAAAGTAAAAGATCAGTTTATATATATACTGATTTTGATTACAGAAAACAACACATGTTTTTACAAGAGTACAACTAATGTACTAATGTATATTACAACTAATGTAAATAAGCAAAGTACAACTAATGTACAAAAAGTTCAACACTTTGGACTGTTGATCTTGGGAGCAGATAACGGCAAGCCTGTCCAACAGATGGACAACTTCCATTCTTCACCTACCCAGATGGTAGATGGACTTCACTCCAGTGGCGGTGGTCCTTCAAACATTTTTTCAATTTCATCTCTTGTTTCCTCCAGATCTTGGATTTCAACTCTGAGGATCATAAACTTGGGATCTTGAAGTTCACCTCTCTCATAAAAGCCTCTGAGCTGGTCCCAGAGTGCTGCTCTCCATCTGCCTAATTGCCTGAATGAAGTTGCAAGTCAGAAGGCTGCAAGCTGTCTCAGATCCACTTTCTAGAGATCTGATGCTCTTTGAAAGCACTTTTTCTGTGTTAAGGGATCTACAAAAAATGCCCCTAACTCAGGTTCTTCAATAATTTTGCCTTCTTCAAACTCAACTCCACTAGGCAGGCTGTAGTCAATTCCTTTCATCTCAACAGCATAATCACCCTGTTCAATTAAGATGAGGAGTTCCTCCAGCTCAGAATCCTTTCTTGTTCTCCTGGCCTTTATTTTGGGGTATGTCACAGAGACACCCTCACTTACTTCTTTTGAGATCAGGCCAAAATCCTTCACTCTCTCCATTAGCTTCTTAACATATGCCCTGACAGTCTTAGCCGTTTCTGACTTAGACTGGCTCAGGGCAACTGCCAGCTCAACCCATTCCCTGTACCCCATTTGGGCAACATCAGTGTAGTCATAATGTAACAACTGGCCTAAAAATAAGGTATGAAACTCAAAAATTAAACTAATATAAAACTCGAATAATGAAGTAATAAACTCGAATGAAGTTATATGAATCTCGAATCATATAATCAATAAACTCGAATGATATTACATAAAACTCGAATCGTGTAAGTGTAAACTCGAATGGTGTTGTATGAAACTCGATTAGTAAAGATCTAAACTCGAATAACACTTTGATGAAACTCGAATAAAGAAGCAATTTTCTCGGATGAAGCAGTATAAAACTCGAATGATGAAGATACAAATCTCGATTTCTAAGGGATGAAACTCGAATAAAGAAACATAAATCTCGAATAAAACTACATAAAACTCGAACAGTTAAACAAAGAAACTCGATTAAAGAAGCAAGAAACTCGGGTGATGTTGTATAAAACTCGACTAAAGCTATATGAAACTCGAATGACAAGGGCATAAAACTCGATCAAGGTGTGATAAAACTCGGGCATAATGATATAAAACTCGATTGACACTGCAACAAACTCGATTCACACTTGAATCGAGTTTAACATTCCAGAAAAAAAAATTTCTAAGTATGTATATATATATATATATATATATATATATATATATATATATATATATATATATATATATATATATATATATGTATCAGTATTTATTACTACCACCTTTTCGTACATGCTTTTGTACTTTTTATTGATAAAAAAATTTGAAAACCCATACTACTTATCACTCTAAAAAGTAAGTTGTCCTTTAAAGGACAACTAGCTTGTATATTTGTATTAATTTAATATTAAACTCCATGCAACATACAATCATGAAATCGGCCACACTTATTTTGTCCAACACTCAACCGAAAACACCTTTTCTTTTCATCATTTCACTAAATTTTAATTAGTTTATCATTATTTTTAATAACCCTTTTTCTTCTATAAAAGAAGACAAACCCATTTCACAAAAACACACCAACTCACAAACTCTCTCAAAGCAAATCGGCCAAAATTCAAGCATTCCTCAACTTTTGTAAGTTTTTCTTATTTACTTTATTTTCCACCTTAAAAATTTATAAAAACATGAAAAATTAAATATATTTACTAAAAATATAATATTTTTCATTTACAACTCGGTTCTCATAATACTCGTGAAATTTTACATGCAAAATATATGAATACCCTTTCATAATGATGCACATGCTCGTATATATATATATATATATATATATATATATATATATATATATATATATATATATATATATATATATATATATATATATATATATATATATATATATATATATATATGCATTTTCGTATATATATAAATACATATGTACATACGTATGCATGCATGCATCAAAATGTCCTTGGAAATAAACTACTTAAAATCATTTTTTGTAAATCCGAATTAATACAACAAATTATATTTTTTAAATAAATTATTTGAACATAACTGCAAATCAGTATCAACATATAAAATCCTACGAAATTATGTATACATCACCCCCAAGTACATAAAATATTCAAACACGTATTATGATGATATTGACCCGAACTCGTAAAAATATTAGGACGAGTCTCAACCATTCAAACAAGTGTTCAACTCAGACCCAAAAACATCATCAAAAATCAACAAGGTGAGTCTTCATAGTCCCATTTTTCACATTATTATGTTTTGGGATGAAATACATGCTTCGTTTTTATATGGACACAAAAACTTCTCGATTCTATTATGTATTACATATGTGATTTCCGCCCTTATATCATGAAATCGTTAGTTGCATTTGTTTGCAAGCGCGAATATATTGTGGATAGATCTATTGGGAGTCATGTCCCCCACTCGGGTTAGTGGTTTAGCTAACGGCGGGTGCATATATATTCAACTCACGGTATTACGTATGGGAATACTGCTCGGGGCAAACTCATTCTAATTAAGTTTCGGTGACATGATGGTTTATGTAATACATCTCATGGAATTTATGATTTTATAGATTCAACTCATCTGATATGTCCATACAACTGGTCTTTTCGCGTAAACCTATGAACTCACCAACAAATTTTGTTGACGTATTTTAGCATGTATTTTCAGGTAATTAAGGCAAGTGTGCCTTCGGATACACCAACTTTCAAGCTTCCGCATTTCATGGAGTCGCATGCATATTTCGAAACTAACGGAGATTTGACTGCATTATTTTTGGACGCATTAATTATGTATCAGAATCTATGTATTAAGCGAACTTCATTTCTTACATTTTGTAAAACATTATTACATTCTTAAATTATAATGATGTAATATTTCGAAAACGTCCATATAGTGGTCGTTCGTTATAATTATGGTTACGCTTCCGCACTCGTCGCGTCTCGCTGCCAACCAAGGTAGCAGGGTGTGACAGATTGGTATCAAAGCCATAGTTATAGTGAACTAGGTTGCATTAGTACCCTAGACTATAACTGCACATAAAAATTTGCTGATTTCAAGAATGTTTTTGTAACTAACTAAAAGATTACAAATGAACCTTGTTAGCAGAAACTATGAACCATCCAGAAACTATCATTCTATCTGACTCAGAGGAGGAATACACTCCCGCAAGTCCCATGGCCACGGAAGTCTTCCCAGAAGAAGAAACCTCGGAGGAGGAGGACCCCTCGGAGGATCCGATGGAGGAATCCGAAGAAGAGCCGATGGAGGAAGAGGATCCCTCACCACCGACGGCCCCTGCTCGCGTCCCATACCACCCGGCCGAACAATCATATAAGCCGTATAGGCCTTACCCTAACGGCCCAAAGATGTTGTACACACCCCGGAAACGGGTAAACATACCAAGAAGGGAGTCTATTCCTGTCCCGACTCCCCAGCCCAATCCCCCGACACCACACCGACGGGTAGACGCCCGGCGATGGACTTGGATACCAGAGACCCTCCGCGAGTGGAGGCAGATGGAAGGAATTCCTCCTACTTTTGAGATCGGAGGACCATCCTTCGCACCTGTCTCATCGCTCACCCAAGAGCCTGCCGATCAGACCATACCACTTTTGATCGCAAGGTCTACCAGGCATGACCACCAGATTCGGTCACTTAACCTGGATATCGTGGAGATGACCGCTCGTTTAGAGCGGGAGGAGTTGCAAAACTCCAACATATATTGGGCCAATCAGCACGCCCTTGCTATACAGCAGGACGGACTGAATGAGCTCCGGCAACAACTAGCCGAAAGCCAAGCCCGGATCAAGGAGCTGACGCAGCGCCTCAGTGCGATGGAAAAGGGAGAGACCCCTGATCACTCCCACACCTAGTACTTTTCCATTTCCTTTGTATTGGTAGGAAAAATATCGTGTAATAGCGTAGGATAAAATTTTCGGGTAATAACCCGCCCCCAATGTAAGAAAAATTTCGAATGATTAATGAAAATTCCCAAGATATTTATGAGATGATTATAGTATTATGCTGCATCTTTAAGATTCAACTTCTTACACTATGATTCTCTTTAAACTTCAAGCTAATGCCGCCAAAACGAGCAATGAATGCCGCTGACATTGAAGAGCTTGTTGCACAAAGGGTGGCTGCTGCCATAGCTACCTACGAGGCAAACCGGAATAGCACAGCCAATGGGGATGGTGGTGCCAGTCGCACCACGGGAGGAACTGAAACTCACACGAAAGGTTGTGAGATTAAAGGGTTTTTAAGTTGCAAACCCCGGTATTTCAATGGAACCGAAGGAGCAGTCGGTTTGATCCGTTGGTTTGAAAAGTTAGAATCCGTATATCGTGTCAGCGGGTGCGCTGAAGGAGACAAGGTGAAATTTGCTACTCACACCTTGCAAGATAGCGCGCTCACATGGTGGAATTCCTACGTCCAGTCTGTAGGTATTGACGAAGCCTACCAGCTCACGTGGTCCACGTTGAAACAGATGATGACGGATGAGTACTGTCCGAGAAACGAACTCCAGAAAATGGAATCGGAGTTCTGGAATCTATCAATGAAAGGAACGGACATTGCAGGATATACCAACCGATTCCATGAACTAAGTATCCTATGTCCGCAAATGGTAACTCCGGAATACAAGAAGATTGAACGATATATTTGGGGACTCGCTCCTCAAATACAAGGAAACGTTACAGCCTCCAACCCATCCACCATACAGGACGCCATCAGAATGGCCAACAATCTTATGGACCAAGTATCCCGGAGGAACGAAGCCAAAGCCGGGGAACACAAGAGAAAGTGGGAAGAAAAGACCGGAAAGAACGCGGGTTCACAGTCCAAGAAGCCCGAGACCGTTAAAGCCTATGTAGCAGGAGTTGAGCCAAGGAGAGGCTATACCGGCACCAAGCCTTTTTGCACCAAATGCACCTTCCACCACAACCCTGGCCCCTGTCCAACCCAATGCGGAAAATGCAAACGTTTGGGCCATATGGCCAAAGATTGTAGATCCGGAGCCCCGGGTGCCAGTGGTAGCAACCCGAGGGGCTGTTTCGAATGTGGCGCAACTGGACACATCAAGAGTGAGTGTCCGAAATTGAGGAACGAAGGAGGAGCTCAGGGGAGAGCATTTGTGTTGGGAGCAGGAGACGCTCGTCAGGACCCCCACGTGGTATCAGGTACGTTTCTCCTAAACGATATTTACGCTTACGTACTCTTTGATACTGGGGCTGATAGGAGCTTTATATCTGATAAGTTTAGCCAGCAGTTGAATGTTTCTACTCTTCCCTTAGACAACTCACATACAATAGAACTGGCGGATGGCAAAATAATAAAGGCAAGTAGTATCATTAAGGAATGCACACTAAAGCTAGCAGATCACTCCTTTAAGATAGACTTAATGCCTATAGAACTCGGAAGTTTTGATGTGGTGATTGGTATGGACTGGTTGTCACATAACCAGGCTGAGATTTTGTGTGGTAAGAAAGTGGTGCGAATACCACTCAGTAAGAAGAAAGTCCTCACGGTCCAAGGGGAAAAGAAGAACCGACAATTGAATGTCATATCCGGCCTAAGAACATTAAAATGTCTTAAGAAGGGTTGTCATGCAGTGTTGGTCCAGATCGTAGAAAAAGAGTCGAAGGAAAAACGACTTGAAGATATTCCAGTAGTAAGTGACTACCCGAAGGTATTCCCGGAAGACTTGCCTGGGCTTCCTCCAGCTAGGCAAGTAGAATTTCAAATCGACTTAGTGCCAGGAGCTGCACCGGTCGCAAGAGCCCCATATAGGCTCGCACCTTCTGAGATGCAAGAACTATCCAGTCAATTGCAAGAATTGATGGATAAAGGATTCATTCGACCAAGTTCCTCACCTTGAGGAGCTCCGGTTTTGTTCGTTAAAAAGAAAGACGGATCCTTCAGAATGTGCATAGACTACCGAGAGCTAAACAAGTTAACGGTAAAGAACCGCTACCCTCTCCCTAGGATTGATGACCTGTTCGACCAGCTACAGGGATCTAGCTTCTACTCAAAGATTGATCTGCGCTCCGGTTATCATCAAGTAAAAGTTCGGGAAGAAGATATCCCCAAGACGGCATTCAGAACTCGTTATGGACATTACGAATTACAGGTGATGCCATTCGGTTTAACCAACGCACCAGCCGTATTTATGGACCTCATGAATCGGGTGTGTAAACCATATCTGGATAAATTTGTAATAGTGTTCATAGACGATATCCTAATCTATTCCAGAAGTAAAGAAGAGCATGAACAACATCTCAAGTTGATCTTGGAGTTGTTAGAGAAAGAGCAGCTATACGCCAAATTTTCAAAATGTGAATTTTGGTTGCGAGAAGTAAAATTCCTTGGGCATGTGATCAACAGTCAGGGAATTCAGGTTGACCCATCAAAGATCGAGGCCATAAAGAACTGGGCAATCCCTAGAACCCCCACAGAAGTCCGCCAATTCCTAGGACTTGCCGGTTATTATAGGCGATTCATTGAGAACTTCTCGAAGATAGCAGGTTCCTTAACGGAGTTGACCCGTAAGGATGTGAAATACGTCTGGGGTGAAGAGCAGGAAAAGGCGTTTCAGCTGCTTAAGCAGAAGTTGTGTAGTGCACCAATTCTGTCCCTACCCGAAGGGACTGAAGATTTTGTAGTCTACTGTGATGCCTCGCACAACGGATTAGGTTGTGTGCTCATGCAAAGGGACAAGGTCATCGCTTATGCATCACGACAGCTCAAGATTCACGAGGTAAACTATACGACTCATGACCTGGAACTGGGAGCAGTGGTGTTTGCTCTCAAAATATGGAGGCACTATTTGTATGGAACCAAGTGCACGGTGTTCACGGACCACAAAAGCCTCCAGCATATTCTGAATCAGAAAGAGTTAAATATGAGGCAACGACGTTGGGTGGAACTTCTTAGCGACTATGACTGCGAGATTCGCTACCATCCAGGAAAAGCAAATGTCGTAGCTGACGCCCTAAGCCGAAAGGAACGGGTTAAGCCATTGAGAGTCCGAGCTTTGGTCATGACTATACAGTCAAACCTAAACTCTCAAGTCCGAGAGGCACAAGAAGAGGCAGTCAAGGAGGATAATCTGCTGAATGAAGCATTGAGAGGCATGGATAAGCAGTTTGAAATTAAGTCAGATGGATGCCGATACTTCATGGGCAGAATTTGGTTACCGAAGTTTGGAGGCGTAAGGAAACTGGTCATGGATGAAGGGCACAAAACAAGATATGCTATTCATCCAGGGTCGGACAAGATGTATCACGATTTGAAGGGATCGTACTGGTGGCCAAACATGAAGGCTGACATTGCTACTTATGTCAGCAAGTGCTTAACATGTTTAAAAGTTAAGGCTGAGCATCAAAGGCCGTCAGGATTGCTAGTCCAGCCAGAGATACCCCAATGGAAGTGGGAAAATATCACCATGGATTTTATCACCAAGTTGCCAAAGATTTCTGGAGGTTATGACACCATCTGGGTGATCGTGGATCGGCTGACCAAGACCGCACACTTCCTGCCAATCAAGGAGACTGACAAGATGGATAAGTTAACACGAACCTATCTTAAGGAGGTCGTTTCAAGGCATGGGGTGCCAGTATCCATTATATCAGACAGAGACAGCCGATTTACGTCAAGGTTCTGGCAATCATTGCAAGAGGCACTAGGAACGCGTCTGGATATGAGTACAGCCTATCACCCGCAATCGGACGGTCAGAGTGAAAGAACGATTCAAACATTGGAAGATATGCTAAGGGCATGTGTCATCGACTTTGGAAAAAGTTGGGACAGACACCTGCCATTAGTTGAGTTTTCTTATAACAACAGTTATCACTCGAGCATTAAGACCGCCCCATTCGAGGCACTCTATGGACGAAAGTGTCGATCACCTCTTTGTTGGGCCGAAGTAGGGGATAGTCAGATTACTGGACCTGAAATCATCCAGGAAACTACAGAGAAGATAGCCCAGATTCAGAACCGATTGAAGATTGCGCGGGATCGACAGAAGAGTTATGCAGACATCCGACGGAAGGAATTGGAATTCCAAGAGGGAGATCAAGTGATGCTGAAAGTCTCGCCTTGGAAAGGCGTAATCCGTTTTGGAAAACGAGGAAAACTCAATCCTCGTTATATCGGACCATTCAAAATCACCAGAAGAATTGGCCCGGTAGCTTACCGACTCGATCTACCCCCAGAGCTTAGTAACGTTCATAATACCTTCCACGTATCCAATCTTAAGAAATGTCTGGCGGATGAATCACTCGTGATACCCATGGACGAGCTGGAGATAGACGATAAGTTGAATTTCATTGAGCAACCGGTGGAAATAATGGAACCGAGAAGTCAAGAAACTCAAGCACAGTCGAATTCCAATAATAAAGGTCCGATGGAACTCTAAACGAGGTCCTGAGTTTACTTGGGAACGCGAAGATCAATTCCGAGAGAAGTACCCCCAGCTGTTCTCAAAAGTCCAAGCAGAGGAGAACACGAGCTAATTTCGGGACGAAATTCCTTCAACAGGGGGAGACTGTAACAACTGGCCTAAAAATAAGGTATGAAACTCAAAAATTAAACTAATATAAAACTCGAATAATGAAGTAATAAACTCGAATGAAGTTATATGAATCTCGAATCATATAATCAATAAACTCGAATGATATTACATAAAACTCGAATCGTGTAAGTGTAAACTCGAATGGTGTTGTATGAAACTCGATTAGTAAAGATCTAAACTCGAATAACACTTTGATGAAACTCGAATAAAGAAGCAATTTTCTCGGATGAAGCAGTATAAAACTCGAATGATGAAGATACAAATCTCGATTTCTAAGGGATGAAACTCGAATAAAGAAACATAAATCTCGAATAAAACTACATAAAACTCGAACAGTTAAACAAAGAAACTCGATTAAAGAAGCAAGAAACTCGGGTGATGTTGTATAAAACTCGACTAAAGCTATATGAAACTCGAATGACAAGGGCATAAAACTCGATCAAGGTGTGATAAAACTCGGGCATAATGATATAAAACTCGATTGACACTGCAACAAACTCGATTCACACTTGAATCGAGTTTAACATTCCAAAAAAAAAATTTCTAAGTATGTATATATATATATATATCAGTATTTATTACTACCACCTTTTCGTACATGCTTTTGTACTTTTATTGATAAAAAAATTTGAAAACCCATACTACTTATCACTCTAAAAAGTAAGTTGTCCTTTAAAGGACAACTAGCTTGTACTTTTGTATTAATTTAATATTAAACTCCATGCAACATACAATCATGAAATCGGCCACACTTATTTTGTCCAACACTCAACCGAAAACACCTTTTCTTTTCATCATTTCACTAAATTTTAATTAGTTTATCATTATTTTTAATAACCCTTTTTCTTCTATAAATAGAAGACAAACCCATTTCACAAAAACACACCAACTCACAAACTCTCTCAAAGCAAATCGGCCAAAATTCAAGCATTCCTCAACTATTGTAAGTTTTTCTTATTTACTTTATTTTCCACCTTAAAAATTTATAAAAACATGAAAAATTAAATATATTTACTAAAAATATAATATTTTTCATTTACAACTCGGTTCTCATAATACTCGTGAAATTTTCCATGCAAAATATATGAATACCCTTTCATAATGATGCACATGCTCGTATATATATGTATGCATTTTCGTATATATATAAATACATATGTACATACGTATGCATGCATGCATCAAAATGTCCTTGGAAATAAACTACTTAAAATCATTTTTGTAAATCGGAATTAATACAACAAATTATATTTTTTAAATAAATTACTTGAACATAACTGCAAATCAGTATCAACATATAAAATCCTACGAAATTATGTATACATCACCCCCAAGTACATAAAATATTCAAACACGTATTATGATGATATTGACCCGAACTCGTAAAAATATTAGGACGAGTCTCAACCATTCAAACAAGTGTTCAACTCAGACCCAAAAACATCATCAAAAATCAACAAGGTGAGTCTTCATAGTCCCATTTTTCACATTATTATGTTTTGGGATGAAATACATGCTTCGTTTTTATATGGACACAAAAACTTCTCGATTCTATTATGTATTTATTACATATGTGATCTCCGCCCTTATATCATGAAATCGTTAGTTGCATTTGTTTGCAACCGCGAATATATTGTCGATAGATCTATTGGAAGTCATGTCCCCCACTCGGGTTAGTGGTTTAGCTAACGGCGGGTGCATATATATTCAACTCACGGTATTACGTATGGGAATACTGCTCGGGGCAAACTCATTCTAATTAAGTTTCGGTGACATGATGGTTTATGTAATACATCTCATGGAATTTATGATTTTATAGATTCAACTCATCTGATATGTCCATACAACTGGTCTTTTCGCGTAAACCTATGAACTCACCAACAAATTTTGTTGACGTATTTTAGCATGTATTTTCAGGTAATTAAGGCAAGTGTGCCTTCGGATACACCAACTTTCAAGCTTCCGCATTTCATGGAGTCGCATGCATATTTCGAAACTAACGGAGATTTAACTCATGGAGTTTCGGTGACATGATGGTTTATGTAATACATCTCATGGAATTTATGATTTTATAGATTCAACTCATCTGATATGTCCATACAACTGGTCTTTTCGCGTAAACCTATGAACTCACCAACAAATTTTGTTGACGTATTTTAGCATGTATTTTCAGGTAATTAAGGCAAGTGTGCCTTCGGATACACCAACTTTCAAGCTTCCGCATTTCATGGAGTCGCATGCATATTTCGAAACTAACGGAGATTTGACTGCATTATTTTTGGACGCATTAATTATGTATCAGAATCTATGTATTACGCGAACTTCATTTCTTACATTTTGTAAAACATTATTACATTCTTAAATTATAATGATGTAATATTTCGAAAACGTCCACATAGTGGTCGTTCGTTATAATTATGGTTACGCTTCCGCACTCGTCGCGTCTCGCTGCCAACCAAGGTAGCAGGGTGTGACACATAAGATTCCAGTTCAGGGCTTGTAGCACCCATTCTGGTTATTTGCAAGCTTCCACTATTTGCCTTTTCTTGAATAGGGACAACTTTGACAATTGCTTCCTTGGCAAGCCTTCTGTCAGCAACATCATGAAACTTTTTCCTTGCCAGGTTGTCAAAATGGAATTGGGCTCTTGCAGAAGATACTTACTTTTGTTTGGTCACAGAGACCAGAGCACCCTTTTCCTGTACACTACCCTTCTCACCAGCTGATTCTCTAGCAGCTTCCAGCAGTTTTCTCTGTACATCCATAGAAGGCATTTTGGTTTTTCTTGCCTCTTTGAATGCAAGAGATATGGCAGCTTTGGCAGATTCTTCTTCTTTTCTAAGAATGTCCAAGGCTTTGAGCTGTTCATCTCTGAGTTCATAGTACTTTTCATAAGGAACAACCATTTTTTGGCCCCGGCTTTACCAAATTTTAGCTCTGCTGCTTTCTGGTGGTCAGGATCGACCACTACCTTTTCTTTTCCTTTAGCTGTTGTAGTAGTAACAGCTTCAGGAATGTCTTCTTCTTCTTCTTCCTCCAGTATGAGGTGCCTCCTTCTACTGCTTGGCCTGTCCTCAGAAATGAATTCCTCCCCCTTAGACTGTGCAGGGTTTGGAGATGCAACCTGAGTAGGCTGAGCAGCTTCAAGTAGATGAGAGGCACCGAACCTGTTCCAGATGCACCTGCTGTTTGACCAGTAGGTGCTGATGGTGCTGATTTCTCCTTAGGAGAAGAAGTTTTCTCCCCCTTAGACTTAGTCTGAGAGGCAGACAACTTCTCCCCCTTTGAAAGAGATGGACCAGAACCTTCAATAACTGGTCTGCCTAAAGAAACAAATTCAACAGACTTTGAAGCAGTTTTGGCAGCAGGCTTGGAACCAACCAGGCTATGCACTAAGAAAGCCAGGTTATCCTTCACCTCTGCAATTCGGGAAAGACAGGTTTGAAGAGAAGAGGATTGAGAATCAGCAATAGAGGTCAACTTAAGAATATTATCTCTATCAGAAGCTGTGAATAGCAAACTTTGAAGTTGTGCAAGATGTAACTCAAGAGAGTCCTGCACATCAGCAAGGTTTGCTGACACAGAATTTGATAGAGAAATAATGAGAGTGTTTAAGCTGGCCAAGGTGGTAGGAAGTGTAGTATTGCAAGTGGTGAGGAGAATGTACATCTGTTGAGAGATGGCTGTCATAGAGGACACAGAGTCCTGTAGGTGTGAAAGGATTGAGGAGAGGGAAGTGGAGACACTTTGCAGCTGTGCAGTGAGTGCAAGCAGCTGAGAGGAGGTGTCAGTTTAAGGAGTGGATGGAAAGGAATTCGTGAACACATCAAAGAATCCCTTAAGCTGTTCAGACACAGAGTCTGAAATGAGAGAGGGTAGAGAGGACATTGAAGTTTCTAAAGATCCAACTTTGTTGGTCAGCAAGGAAAGCTGATCCTTCAAAGGCAGGTCTTTAGGGGATGGAAGTGTATGGGTGGATTGTTTGGAGTGAGTAGATGGGGATGAAGAGGTTGAGGTTGGTGTATGGGGATGTGATGTAGAAGGAGAGGATATTTTAGAAAGAAGCTCCATAGCCTGAGCGAAAGTAATGTTGCCCAGATTGGAGGGATCAATGGGTCCTTCAGCAGTGGCTGTAGCTGCATCATCAGAAGAGTGGGTAGAGGATGGTAGCCTTTCAGACACTACTTGTTTTACAGCACCTTCATTAAGGCCAGTGGTGGTTCCCTCTGCAGTACCTTGGTTTAAAGGTACCTCATCATTGGGAGATGAGATTTGCATTTCAACATCAGCAGTGGTGAAACCTGCTGATGGAGTTTGCAATATGGGATTAGCCTCACCAAAGGGATGTTCTATTCCCCGAGGTTCATCAGCTTGAGTTGTTGGTCCTTCAGCAGCTGTTTGGTGTAGAGCAGTTGCATCATGAGGAACAGAAGTTTGAGGCTGAGCTGCTGATTGATCTAAGCCAGTAGTGTGGGCACCTCGTGCAGACTCAGGGTGTAGAGAAGTATGACGTGGGGATAGTGTGGACTCAGTATGGAGTGGAGAGAACTCCTGTCTTTCAATATTCTCAGCTTGTTGGGAGGCTGGAATAGTTGATGTGGCTGTCTCCATTTGCACAACTGGCTCCTATTGGGAGGAACCAGAGGGTCTAGGCTGACTTGGGGTTGACACAGGATGGAGTGAAGCAGGCTCCAATTGTGCTAAACCTTCTCCCAAAATAGGAGAGGCAGCAGGGGTAGCTTCTTTTTCAACTGAACCCTGTTGAGAGGGAACAGAGGGGCTAGTTTGGGCTGTTTTGGTCTGTGGTTTCTTTTTGGCAAGCGTTTTTCTTTGGTATAATCTGAGAGAAGAGGAGGGTGATTGTGGAGAGGTGAGAGGTTCAGATTGGACAGGTTTGGAGACTGGGTCAGAAACAAGTGGGTTGGCCTGTTCCATAGTCTCAGGTGCCACAGAGGCACCAGCCACAGAGGCTTCAGGTTCAACAAATGAACCAGGGTGAGAAGCCTGCTCCCCCTTAGCCACAGAGGCTGAAGGTGCAGACTTAGACTTAGCTGTTTTGGCCTTCTTAAGGACAGGCCCAGCTTCAGTCGTTTCCAGGGTCCTCTTAACAAACTTTACCCTGGATTTGGATTTTCTAGCAGGAGCAGCTTCTGGATCCACCCTCACATCAAAGGGTCCTTCCACCAATCCTAGCAGCCTCCTCATTGGAGTAGAGAGAGGAGGCTCATTTGGGAGAATCGGAGTATAGAAAACTCTATTTCCTATAACAGGAAATGCAGCAGTACGAAGTAAAGGCTGAGAGTTATACAGATGCTCACCACAAACGTGCTTGAAAATGAGGCTCAAAAATCTGAGGTTACGAACAGCAGCTGGACGGGTCTCTTGCTGCACCAGATTCCTCAGATTCATGAAAATCCATCTTGCCATGTTGATAGTAGTCCCATCCACCAACTATAGAACTATAGGAATCTCATCACGGCTGAGTTGGTCAAAGGAACCAACCTTACTGCTGAAGCACATAACCACTGAGGCAAACAAAAAGCTGTTAGTAGGAGACAAATCCTTCCTGAACAGCGTAGCTCCAACTTTTGGTTCTGCTACACCACAGAAGTGCAGCAGATTCTTCATCTGTTCATCTTCAGACTGTAGCTGATCATATGTTTCAGCCACAGGGAGTCGAAGAGCTTCCCTGATCAGACGAATGTTGATCTGAATGGTCTGAGTCCCATTGAGTATAGTGCCCTTAATGACTTTGGTGTCTGGGTTGTAGGCACAGGTGTACCAAAACTCATACACCATCTCCTGGTACAGGACACCAGGAGTGGCAGTCATGGCATAGTTCAACGGATGAACTTTCAAGAACTCCACCATTTCTTCGTAGCCTTTCCCCACATAGTTTTTGGGGATGGTTAGGTTAGCAAGGTAGTTAGTAGGTTTCAAGGTCAGCATTTTGGTGACTGATGGATGTTTCTGAACGTCAGCACCCACAAACACTGGTAGAAAGGGGTTGTTTCTGTGAGCCATTTGTGAAGTAGTGAAAGTAGCAGAAGCACAAGACACTTAGTCGATTTTTAGGGTTCTTAGGAAGTTTATGGAAGTAGTGAGGAAGACGAAGATGAAACAGTAGGGGGTATTTATAGGATTTGAATGTGAGTGGGTATGAGAGAGAAACATTTGGGCGGTTGATTTGAAAAGGTCGTTAACGGAAAACGGAACGGTTGTCCATGTCAGACTGTTTGTCAGACCACTTGAGCCTTATTTAATTACTAACACACGTAAACCCACATTATCCGCAGTAATTAAGTTAAATAAAAACAAAATTTAAGTAACTTAATTATGAAGAAAGGTAATTAAATCAGATGGTCTAAGCTGATGGTCAAACCTGTGATCAGCAGGGTCATTACAAGCTGTTCACTCTTTAGGCTATTCCTTCAAACTGTTCAGCTATGGAACAATAGGTTGTGTTCAATAGCTGATCAGGTTACAAGACAATGTCTTGTATGAGAGATTGAAAGAGTGAGCAGGGTGGAGGTTTGATCATCAGATCAGGTTTGACATGTAAGCTGTTGTTGTCAAACCTGTTATATGCTCAAGCTGTTCAAGTTTTGCAGAAAATGGCTAAGTATAGAACATGCATAGCCTGTTCTGTCTATGCTGTTCTGCGAAACTTGAGCAGTGTGAGACATATAATGACTTAGAACATTTTGGACACTTAGTCACTTTTGTTTAACATGCCCAGCTTGCTTACAAGATAATTAAATCTGTTTTCATCAAGAGGTTTGGTGAAAATGTCTGCAAGCTGTTCATCTGTGGAAATAAAACTTACCTCCACATTACCATCCTGAATGTGATCCCTGATGAAATTATGTCTGACTTCTATATGCTTTGTTCTGGAGTGAAACACTGGATTGTTGGAGATAGCTATGACACTTGTATTGTCACAGAGAATAGGAGTTTTTCTAAATACAAGTCCATAGTCTTCAAGCTGATGCTGCATCCACAGAATCTGCCCACATCAGCTTCCAGCAGCAATGTACTCAGCTTCAGCAGTAGAAGTAGAAACTGAATTCTACTTCTTGCTACACCAACTTATCAACTTACCACCAAGAAGTTGACATCCACCTGTTGTGCTTTTCCTGTCTAGCCTGCATCCAGCAAAATCAGAATCTGAATAACCTGTTAGTTCAAGGCTTGAGTCTTTGGGATACCAAAGACCCAAACCTGGTGTAGCCTTCAGGTATCTGAAGATTCTTTTCACAGCAGCTAGATGTGATTCCTTTGGATCAGCTTGGAACCTAGCACATAAACAGGTAGCACACATAATATCAGGTCTACTAGCAGTTAAGTACAACAATCTCCCAATCATGCCTCTGTAAGCTGTTACTGAAATAGCTTTACCACTGGCATCTGCATCCAATTTTACATTGGTTGCCATTGGGGTTTTAATAGGAGAACTTTGATCAAATTTAAACTTTTTCAATAGATCTAAAGTATACTTTCTTTGATTGATGAAAATTTCATTTGAGGTTTGTTTAACCTGTAATCCCAAAAAGAAAGTAAGTTCTCCCATCATACTCATTTTATATTTTGATTTCATGAGTAATGAAAAATTCTTGCATAATTGCTCATTAGTAGAACCAAATATTATGTCATCCACATATATTTGAACAAGCATAATATCATACTTCACCTTCTTTATGAATAGTGTGGTATCCACTTTACCTCTGGAATACCCATTGCTCATAAGGAAATCAGTAAGAGTGTCATACCAGGCTCTAGGGGCTTGTTTTAGACCATAGAGAGTTTTGTCCAACTTATAGACAAAATCTGGATGATGTTCATTTTCAAAACCTGGAGGCTGCTTGACATAAACTTCCTCTTGCAGCTTTCCATTCAAAAATGCACTCTTCACATCCATTTGAAATACCTTCATGCTCTTATGAGCAGCGTAGGCTAGAAACAAACGAATTGCCTCTAGCCTGGCCACAGGAGCAAATGTTTCATTGTAGTCAATGCCTTCCTCCTGTCTATAGCCCTGAGCAACAAGTCTTGCCTTATTCCTAATGACATGACCTTGCTCATCCATTTTGTTCATGTAAACCCATTTGGTGCCAATTATAGTTTTACCTTTAGGAGCAGGGACCAACTTCCATACCTTGTTTCTCTTAAACTGATTGAGTTCTTCATGCATGGCAGTGATCCAATTGGCATCTTTAAGTGCTTCATCCACTTTCTTTGGCTCCATGAGAGACACGAAACTAGAGAACATACAAAAGTTCCCTAAGCTGTCCCATCTTGTTTGTACCCTTTTGTTGATGTCACCAATTATTTGATCATTGGGGTGAAACCTGATCCACTTAGGATCATTTTTCAATGAGGATTCTCCTAAGTTGTTTGCATCTTCAACAGGTCCTGTTGAACAGCTTTCAAGATTTTCAGACACACTGATGTCTTGAGCCTGTTCACTTGTTGAGCATGACTCTCCATTGTAATTAAGTCAATACACTTATTCACACAGGGTGTATTAACATAATCATCATTATCATGGTTAACAGGTTCCACTCTAGGTGTAGTGGAAGCTTTTGAGTCCTCTTCACTATTTGTATGCATAAGATCATCAAAGTTGAATTCTCCTGAAACTGATTCAGGAACAGCTTTGGTGGAGGCAATCCTGGAATCTTCAAAGGTGACATTGATAGATTCATCTATCACCTTTCTTTTGTTGTTGTACACTTTGTACGCTTTGGAGATAGCAGGGTAGCCAACAAACACACCTTCATCAGCTTTTGGTTCAAACTTTGCCAGTTGATCCCTTTGATTCAGAATGAAGCAGGGGCATCCAAACACATGGAAGTAGCTAATATTTGGCCTCCTCCCTTTGAGCAGCTCATAGGGAGTTTTATTGAACCTTTTCACCACTAAGGATCTGTTTTGGGTGAAGCAAGCAGTGTTGACAGCTTTAGCCCAGAATGATGAAGGTAAAACAGATGCACACAACATGGTTCTAGTAGCTTCAATAAGGGTTCTATTTCTCCTTTCAGCAACTCCATTTTGTTGTGGAGTTCTTACTACTGAAAAGTTTTGTGAGATCCCTTTTTCTTCACAGAAGTCTTCAAGAGTACTGTTTCTGAACTTGGTACCATGATCACTTATAAGCTGCTTCACTTGAGCAGAGTTCAACATTTCCATCTTTTTAACAAATCCAATGATTTCTCTAGCAGCCTTTCCTTTGCTCTTCAAGAAGATTACCCATGTAAACCTGGAGAACTCATCAACTATTACTAGAGTATATCTTCTTTCTCCTAGACTTGGGACATTGACTAGTCCAAACAAGTCCATGTGGATTAAGAATAGAGGAGTATCAACAGAAAAATTATGCTTGGATTTAAAAGATGACTTCCTCTGCTTGCCTTTCTCACAAGCTGTGCAGAGTTTATCCTTAACAAAGGTCATAGAAGGCAAACTTGTTAACAACTCTCTCTTACAGAGTTTGTTGATATTCTTGAAGTTCAGGTGTGACAGCCTTTTGTGCCATAACCAGTTTAGGTCTGCATTTGTTCTTGTCAGAAAGCAGATTTCAGTTGTGGGATCAACAGATTTCATGTCCACAACATATACACCTTTCTTCCGTTGAGCACACAGCACAACTTTGCCTTGGGGATCCAATATGTAACCCAGGTGCTCATCAAAGTTAACCTTGTAGCCAGGATCACACAGTTGACTTATGCTAACAAGGTTATGTTTCAGCCCAACCACATAGGCTACTCTTTTGAACTCTGCAGCACCAGCTTTAAGAGTTCCATATCCCTCAGTGGATCCCTGTACATTGACACCAAATGTGACTTTTGGCCCTTTTTCAGGCTTGAGATCATTCAGCAGGTCCTTGCAACCTGTCATGTGACCTGAGCAGCCACTGTCCAAGTACCAAACCTGAGATAGTTGTTTGTCCTGCAGAATGTCATAGGAAAATATTAGTTACTTTTAGGGGAACTCATCACAAAGATGAGTTCTCCTACTTCATCAACATGTGTTGATGGGCTAGTGATATCTACATTAATATTTCCTATTTGAATGGTATCAATTTGGATACAACTCTCATTGACTAAGTTACTTCCAACACTGCTTGTTTTAGCAATGATGGAACTAGCAGAGTCAACAAACCTCATGTCCTCAGTTTCTAACAACCTTTGGCCATGTGTGTCTTCTTCCCACATTTATAGCATTTTCTCTTTTTGGCCTTTTTGGAAGAAGAGCTTTCAGAAACACATTCTGAGTTAATTCTGTTGATTTTATGAGCAGATTTAGCAAACTTATTACTATTTTTCGATGAATCAAGAGCTTGAGTGGAAGGCACAATAGCAACAGCTTTGCATGTTTCTTCTTTCCTCTTTTTAGGAAGACAGATGTCAAAAACAGGGTGCTTGATTGGTTTTTGACCTTCCACAAGTTTGGGAAACTTATTCCCAGATTTCTCAGGCTAAGCAATGGCTTTGCTTTTGCCCTTACTAAGATGTGATTGATGCTGCCTATCAACATAATCACTGTTTCTAGTTTTGAAAGACTTATTTTCATTTATAACCAGTTTTCCACTATGATTTGAAAACTTATTTTAAACCACAGCAGATTTGCTCTCAACATGAGACTTACCCTTGTTGAAGGCAGGCTGCTTACCTTTTGAAAACTTATTTTCAAAATGCACTACTACAAATCGAAGCTAATGCAACACTTTTGATGCAACACATTTAAAAAATGTTGCTTTTTTATCTAAAGCAACACATTGACAATAAGTGTTGCATATAATGATTTAATGCAACAGTTTTTATAAAGTGTTGTCATTTTTACTAAAAAAATGCAACAATTTTCTAAAGTGTTGCAATTTTTACTAAAAATTGCAACATTTGTTTAAGGTGTTGCATATTTCAATAAAAAAAAATACAACACATTATTAGAGTGTTGCATTTATAATGAAAAAAATGCAACACATTTTTAAAGTGTTACATTTATAATGAAAAAATGCAACACATTTTTGAAAACATATAACACCTTTTTAAAGGTTGCATTTATAATGATATAAAAATATGACATGTTTTTAGGTGTTGACTATACTATTTTTTCTTGTTTTGTAATTTTGATTAAAAAATACACACAAAACTTTAATGTCTGATTTGTTAAGAATAATAAAATACAAAATTTGATAGTACATGTTTTATTTTATTTTTTTATAGAGTGCAATTAGAAAATTGGTTACAAATTTAAAAAGATTTCAAGTTTTTTGGGACAATAAGTTGTCTCTAAAAAGTGGGCGGAAAAATTTTTTTTAAAGTTTTTTGAGACCACAAGTTGTCTTTGTAAAATAAAAAAAATTATTAATTATAAAAAAGTTTTATTTAATTTATTTAGAAAGGATATCCTCTCTAAAAGTAAATATATATTAAATTAACAAATTATATCTTTAAATAAATATATTTATCTAAAATTATCAAAATTTAACTATTCTGTCAAGGTTTTTGTTTGGCATCATGACTCCCTCTCACCGCCCTTCACAACGTTTTCACGCAGCACCCTCTCTGCGGATGGATCGTCCCTCTGGCCGTCTCTTTCTCGGTGACACCATTCCTCTCGTCGTCTCTCTCACCGAAGATGGCAATAGGGCTACGTATTGCTCCTGACTCGGCGCAACTGCTATCAATCTTCTCTGGTGAAAGGCGGGACTAGGGCTTGAAAGCTTCAAATTTGAAGGTAAGTCAAGGATTTAGTCAAAATTAAATTGATTGTTTTTTAGTTCTAGTTTAAATTTGATATACTATGAACGGTTTCTCAATGGAACATTGAAGCAGTTAGTTTAATTCTTCATCTCCGATTGTTTCATCGGTTTCTCTACTTGAACTCTCGACCACTATGACGGTTTCTAGAGCTTGATTATGAGCTCCAACAAGAACTTTGAATCCAATGTTTTGTTTTAGAAGTTCTTTAAATGTTCCAACTTGAGCAATTCTTCCATTTTGCATAACATGTTTCAGATTTATCGTTAGAAAACCTTCGATATGGAATTTGGCATTCGGAAACTTTGTTTTGTATTGCTTACCAGAATGAGTCAGTAGCCGGGAG
The DNA here is from genome assembly GCA_020465985.1 of Centrapalus pauciflorus. Taxonomy (NCBI): domain Eukaryota; kingdom Viridiplantae; phylum Streptophyta; class Magnoliopsida; order Asterales; family Asteraceae; genus Centrapalus; species Centrapalus pauciflorus. The sequence continues at coordinate 9,880 of JAANYP010000631.1, read as the reverse complement.
AAACTTGACTTGGTGTGTTACGTAGAAGGCAATTCTGTGTAATTCGATCAAACAATATATATGTGGGATGGGTGTGGAAACTACGGAACTGAATGAAAATATAAAAAGATTTACGAGCCTGAAAGAGTTTGGTTCCTGTGTGAGCATCGACAGCGGTGGATGGATCATAGAGCAGATATATATTTAGCATCATCATACACTGCACGAGCAATTTCAATTGTTTGTGTACGGTCTTCACAACACGGATCTATCAAGACGCGAGACCGTCAACGAGTGCGGAATTCTCGTTAACGGGTTGACGGTAATAACTCTCACTGGGAACATGGAGACTATCAACGAGCTGTACGAACTAACAAGAACGCACCTACAAGAAGATTCTCTCCGAAACAACACTAAAACTGATGATAAACTCGAGATCGCCTTTTGCTTAATCTCTCTCGAATTCTGCAAAAAGTCCCTTAATGATTCGAGTCTATCCCTAATTATAGAGGCTAATTCGAGTCTGCCATGGGCCAAACTCGAATCAGGCCCAAGGCCCATTCGAGTTTGTCCCCTGGACACTCTCGAATCTACCTAAGATGTACATTCGAATCTGCCTAGGAACACATTCGAATCTGTCATAGATTCGAATGCCAATCCTTAGAGAATTCGAATTTACTCTTTCACATATTTAACTTAGCATTGAAACTTATGTTTTTAACTTATGTTTGATTTTATCTTTGATCTTTATGTTTGAACTTCTTGTAATACGTTACATCAAGTTCAAACATACAATCAATAATAATTATCAAACATATATAAACATATATATCAAACACTTGCTAATACTACAATGTTGGATCACTTAGACTGCTATCGTCACACAGGGTGTATCAACAGACTCCCCCTTGACGATAGCTTCTAACAATTCACACACTTGATTAAGTACTTTGTTTATTATTTATTCAAACTGTTGCCAACATACAAACCCTTCTCAATACACACTCTAACTACATTTTCATACTTTCTAGCCTCACTATCCATATGAGTGTCGCTTGAGATTTTATGAGCATGTAGCACCTGAAGGTCATCTTTAGAAAGGTTTACCAGGTGAAGGGGATCGTAGACTCTAAGAATTACTTTTTCTTCAAAATCTTCCATCACAGCTTCTCCCGTTTCACTCTCCACATACCACCAGTTTAGGTTTTTCATGACGTCCTGTGGCATTGGCTTGAGTGGTACCTGTAACATCCTCGGATTAAAATTTTTATAATTGAAGTTTATTAAGTTTAAATTGTAAGTTAAGTTGATTTATGAAAGTTGGTACGGAATTTGGATTAATTATAAAGTTTGTTGTATTGTTTGGAAATTTAGAAATTTCAATTTATTAAGTGAAAATAATTATTTAATTATTAGGGATAGTAAATAAAGATGGATTCTTTATTTATATAATCATAATCAGTATTTATGGAACCAGTTAATTTGAGGGACTAAAAGTGACAAAATTGGAAAATTTGGAATAAAAGGGAATGAAAGACTCATTTTGTCTTTCATTGTCAAAAATCACTTCTCTCTCTAAACCTCTATCTCTCTCGGCTCTCTCTCTCTCTAAGATTAAAGATCATCATAGCTTGGATTTAGAAGCTGGAAATCTGGATTAAGGTTGTTTGGGAGGAACTATATCGTCTACAATCATCAAATTAAGGTACACAATCTTTAAAAATTCGAATTTAGAAGCATTTTTGTTCGGTTTTGTTATGAACCGAAAATTTGATTTAGAGATTCAAACGTGGATGCATGTATGATGTTATTGTGGATTAGTTTAAATCTAGTATATAAGATGCTATGTACAAAATTTCAGCTTCTGATTCGCACTAAAAGTATGGATTTGAGGATTTTTGTGTGTGTTTTAGTGTGTGTGTGTTCGACGGAATGGAACAAGATGAAAAGGGTTAAAAAGGATGTAAATTGGTATGAAAGTATGATAATGTTAGTGTTAAAGTGGTTGAAATTAAGTGTATTTTGGTTGGTATAATTTATTTCATGTATTAAATAAGTATGGAAATGACTTAGAATTAAATCTGGAAATTTTATAAACTGCAAGAACAAACTCGAAGGATACAGACTTAGAACAAATTCGAATGGGGTGGGATCCGAATTCGGATCCGAGATGAACTCGGATCTGGTCCGAATTCGGATGAGGCCCGGATTTCTGGAAAATTAATATATCAAAATATTTCTAAGTATTGGAACTTGGATGGGGGTCTACAACCGAATTCGGATGGGCCCGAACTTGTAATATAATCCGAAATGGCTTATGATCCGAAATGGGAACAATCAAAAATGGCAAAAATATTCTAAGTGTTTGAATTTCGGATGTGGTCCGAATTCGGTTGGGGACCGAATTCGGATATGGTCCGAAGTTAGCATGTGGTTCGAATCTAATAAATGGTTCGAATTTACAAAGGGTCCGAATTGGGACTTATATATACGTGAACCGAATTGAGAAATATGTGGGATCCGAACTGGGGTCCGAATTCGGGTGGGGTCCGAATTCGGATAGATCCGAAACTGGGACCAAATTTTGCAAGAATTATAAAATTAAGTTTTATGAGATTAAACAAGTTATTGACACGATGTGCTGTTACAACTGAATTAACAGGTCCCTTGTGGTGTTGTTTAACCCACAGTGGGGTACTTTGTGGATCCGGTTGAAATTCCGAGGAGAAATAATATTGCTAAAAGATTAATAACGCACCCACTGTGAGTACCTTTGATTTTAACATTGCTGCATCTGCATTATGTTTGCATTGCCTACTGAGGCATGTTGTTTCATGTTCGTTTGGCATTCTACTAACATGCGTTTATGTTGATGCACATTCATATTTGTTGCATGTCCGTTCATTTGTTGTGCATCTTTTCGATGGACCTGCGTGGTCGCATCTGTACTCTGATGTTACTGTGCTATATGACCAAGAGTTTGACACCTCTGTGGTAAGGATAGACAGTAGGTCATCCCCGATGTAATGTCTGCCTCAGATGGTTGGTTGTTCTTATGCCGAGTGTCAGCTCGAAGGAGCTGCGGCTCGGGTTTGCGTACTTGGAGTACGTGTGGGGTATACGGTATGTGTTACCGCGGTTACCCTAGGTGGCATCATAATGATTTGTAGAATGTGTAAAATCATATGGTATTCACTAAGCTTTAGCTTATCCCTTCAGTTGTTGAATTTTTACAGGAAAAGGGAAATCCGCTGCGGGACCGTCTAGCTAGGACGTTTATTGAAGTGACTTGAAGATTTCCACTGTTTATCTTGGTATTTGTTCTATGGAAACAATGTTGTAATAATTTTGGGGATGATGTAATACATTTGGATTTGTAGACTTAGATGTGTAACCTATGTAGCACCATAGGGTGTTTGACACATTTGTATTATTTTATTATGTATTTTGCTTCCGCACTTTAATTAAGGTATCAGATCATTATATATCTGTTTGTTGGTGAATAATCCTGGGTGAATGGTAATTGGTGGTTAATGTGGCAATGGTGTCACAGCTTATGGTATCAAAGCAGTAGTTTGAGATTCAAGTGTCCGTGAGGTCTTGGTCTCAAACATTAAGTGTTGACATGTAGTGATTCTAAGTAATGATCTGAACTAAGATAGGTTACGATCTAGTAATCATAAGAATATTAACTATCATACGGGATAATTGGGTGGTGTCTATAAATAAATGACATATTACTAAATAAATTATATGTTTCGTATTTCAGAACATGTCTGGAGGAGGAATGACACCTGAAGAGACGAGAGAAATGATGCTAGCCATGATGGCTGAGCAAAGAGAGATGATACAAGATCAATTTCGGGCTCGAGATGAGGCCGAAGCTAAGCGAAGAGAAGAGAAAAGAAGGAATAAGGAAAGAGAGGGAAATAATGATGAGCAAGATGACAACACTGGGTCATCTAATAAGCCCAAGGGTTGTCGTTTCAAGGACTTTAAGGGAAATGGAGCCGTTGAATTTACTGGGTTGGGGGATGCTGTTACTGCACTGGAGTGGATAACAGCTACAGAAAGGACTTTCCGAATCAGCGATTGTGCTGAGAAGGATATGGTCCGATTCGCTACTGCCATGTTCACCAAAGACGCAATAATGTGGTGGAACTCGATGGTGAATGCACTAACAATGGAGAAGGTTGCTGTAATGAAATGGGCTGAGTTCACTGAAGTTTTCACTCAGCAGTACTGCCCGGCCGATGAGCGCCGAAGATTGGAGGCTAAATTCATGACGCTGATTCAGGGGACTAAGTCTGTGTCCCAGTATGCCGTGGAGTTCACGAGGCTAAGTTTGTTCGCGCCTCATCAAGTGGATACCGAGGAAAGGAAAGTGACCAGGTTTGAGGCTGGTCTTGATTTGGAGATTCGGAGGGTGATGAGCAATGTACGCTACCCCACATTTGCTGGTCTATTGGAAGCCGCCAGAAATGTAGAACAAATTTTAAGTATGTCTGGTTACGTGATGGGGTCCGCTACTGCCTCAGCTAATCCAACTCAACCTTCACCACCAAAACGCCAACGCGAAGGAGGTTATTCTGGTTCTTCACGATCTTCGCAGTACTCGCCACAACAGTCCTTTCGTCGACAGTCTAGTTCTTCCGGTCGTGCTCGTGCATACTCTATCAACACCGAGCCACAGTATTGTAACAAGTGTCATCTAGAACACTTCGGCAAGTGCACAAACGGGCGTGCATGTTTTTGCTGCGGAGAGTTGGGCCACTTTCAGAATGAATGTCCACGAAGATCAGATGCCTGCCATAAATGTGGAGTGTGGGGGCACTATAGTAGAAATTGTCGAAAGAATGCTCCAGCAGCTGCTGCTCCAACATCAACACGATCTTCGGGAGGTTCAAGCGGTGGTTCAGTTAACCGAGGTCGGGGTCAGTCACAAAGGGCACCGGCTCGTGCCTTTCAAATCACTGCAGAGGAAGCTAGGGAAAACCCAGAGGTGGTCACGGGTATGTTTATTGTAAATTCCATGCCTGCACGAATTCTATTTGATTCGGGTGCCAACCGTTCTTTCGTGTCTACTGCTTTTGCACAACAACTTGCTATGCCACTGTCTAAGTTATCTGCTATACTTGATATTGAAACTGCTAGCAATACTTTAGTCAAGGTAGATCATGTATACCGTAATTGCACGTTAGTAATTGAAGATGTAGTCTTCAATTTAGATCTGATTCCGATAGAATTCAGTGAGTTTGATGTGATTATCGGGATGGATTGGTTGATAGAGAATGAAGCCCACATAGTATGTAAGAAGCGAATGATAAAGATAACTACTCCAGAGGGGCGTGAGATTTGCATTTATGGGGATAGGAGAAGTGGGGATCTGTGTTTGTTGACTGTTGCAAAAGCTCGAAAGCTTGTTGCAAAGGGATGTGACGCCTACCTGGCATATGCTATAGATGCCAAGGCTGAGAAGAAGACGTTGGCCGATGTGCCTGTTGTTTCACAATTCCCGGATGTGTTTCCGGAAGACTTGTCTGGCGTGCCGCCTGAGAGACAAGTGGAATTTAGAATTGATCTGATCCCTGGAGCTGCACCGGTAGCTCGTTCTCCTTATCGCCTTGCCCCAACCGAGATGAAAGAGATGATGACACAACTCCAGGAGTTGTTGGACAAGGGTTTTATTCGACCAAGTTCATCGCCGTGGGGAGCCCCTGTTTTGTTTGTGAAAAAGAAGGATGGCACAATGCGAATGTGCATCGATTACCGGGAGCTGAATAAGTTGACAATAAAGAACAAGTATCCATTGCCAAGGATAGATGACTTGTTTGACTAGTTACATGGAGCTTGTATGTTTTCTAAGATTGATCTGAGATCGGGATATCATCAATTGAAGGTTCGAGAGGAAGATGTGCCAAAGACAGCTTTCAGGACTCGGTATGGGCATTACGAGTTTCTGGTGATGCCTTTCGGTTTAACCAATGCCCCGGCAGTGTTTATGGATTTAATGAATAGAGTATGTAGATCGATGTTGGATAAATCGGTAATTGTGTTTATCGATGATATTTTAGTATACTCTAAGTCTGAAGCCGAACATGCTGATCATTTAAGGGAATTGCTGGAATTGCTAAGAAAAGAGAAGTTGTATGCCAAGTTCTCAAAATGTGAGTTTTGGCTGCAACAGATTCAGTTTTTAGGGCATGTAATTTCGGGGGCCGGAATTTCAGTAGATCCGGCTAAGGTAGAAGCGGTAAGAAACTGGGAGCCGCCTCGTTCAGCTACTGAAGTCAGAAGTTTTCTGGGGTTGGCGGGCTACTATAGGAGATTTATAAAGGACTTTTCGAAAATTGTCGTTCCTTTGACGGTGTTGACGAAGAAGAATGCAACGTTTGTATGGGAAACTGTGCAGCAAGAAGCGTTTGATGTTTTGAAGAAGACTTTAAGTGAAACACCGATACTTGCCCTATCAGAGGGTAATGAGGACTTTGTTGTATACACAGATGCTTCGAGGTTGGGACTTGGTGCAGTATTGATGCAACGTGGAAAAGTTATAGCTTATGCTTCGAGACAGTTAAAGCAACACGAGAAGAATTATTCAACTCATGACTTGGAGTTGACTGCAGTTACGTTTGCGTTAAAATTGTGGAGGCACTATCTATATGGGACTAAGTGTCAGTTATACACGGATCATAAGAGCCTGAAATATATTTTCAGCCAGAAAGAACTTAACATGAGACAGAGACGTTCGATGGAACTAATAAAGGATTATGACTGTGAAATCCTTTACCATCCTGGAAAGGCTAACGTGGTAGCCGATGCTTTGAGTCGCAAAGCATATGCCAAGGATTGCTGTTACATGTTGACATCTACTATGTTAACATCCACTATTATTGATGATGTCAAGGCCGCTCAAGAGGAAACCTTGAAAGACGAGAATGTTGGTGCTGAAGATATAAGAGCACAGATTAAGGATATGGAAACAAGTGAATCGGGTTTGAAAGGTATATATGGGAGAATCTGGGTGCCAAAGTATGGAGGCATGAGAAATGTGATAATAGAAGAAGCTCATCAGTCTAAGTTTTCTGTACATCCCGGGAGCGCAAAGATGTACAACGAGCTGAAAGCAGACTTCTGGTGGCCCGGATTAAAGAAAGACATAGGTCAGTACGTGGAAAGATGCAGGACTTGTCGGTTAGTGAAAGCCGAACACCAACAACCTTACGGTAGTTTGCAACCGCTTCCCATTCCGGAATGGAAGTGGGAGCATATCACGATGGACTTTGTCACAAAGTTGCCGAAAACTTGGCGTCAACACGATGCGGTATGGGTAATCGTTGATAGATTAACCAAGTCGGCACACTTCATTCCAATAAGAGAAAGTTATTCACTGGAAAAGTTAGCTCAGATTTACTTGGATGAGATTGTTTCGAGACATGGAGTACCTAAGTCCATTGTATCTGATCGTGACAGCCGATTTACTTCCAACTTTTGGTCGGCATTACAAGAAGGGTTAGGATCGAGGATTGCTATGAGTACGGCTTACCGTCCGCAAACCGATGGTCAAAGTGAAAGGACCATCCTAACACTCGAAGATATGATGCGGTCGTGTGTGTTAGACCTCGGTGGCAATTGGGACGATCATTTGCCACTGATCGAGTTTTCGTATAATAACAGTTACCACGCGACGATCAAGAAAGCGCCGTTTGAGGCATTGTATGGGAGAAGGTGTAGGACTCCTACATGTTGGAGGGAAACCGGAGAAACGCCGATTGCTGGGCCGGCATTATTGCAGGAAACGAATGAGAAGATTCAGTTGGTGAGACAGAATATGAAAGCGGCCCAGGATCGTCAGAAGAGTTATTACGACAGGAGGCACAAACCAATCAGTTTTGATATGAATGATTGGGTATATTTGAAGGTGTCACCTATGAGAGGTGTTACACGTTTTGTAAAGAGAGGAAAGTTGGCTCCGAGATTCGTCGGACCATTCAGGATTACTGAGAAAAATAGGAAATCAATCGTATCGTTTGGAGTTACCTGAAGAAATGTCGGGCATACACCCGGTGTTCCATGTGGGGAACCTTAGAAAGTCGTTTACAACCGAAAACGAGGATTGGGCTGATCACACCGAGCTACAGATTGACGAAAGGCTCCGGTATGTTGAAGAGCCGGAGTGTGTGTTAGATACGAAAGTAAAGAAGTTGAGAAGCAAAGAAATTGAAATGGTGCTTGTACGTTGGAAGCATCACAAAGGAGCAAATCATACCTGGGAGCCTAAATCTGAGATGTTGAAGAAATATCCGAAACTGTTCGAATCCGAGTAACTTCGAGGACGAAGTTGAGCGTGGTGGAGCCCATGCTGTAACATCCTCGGATTAAAATTTTTATAATTGAAGTTTATTAAGTTTAAATTGTAAGTTAAGTTGATTTATGAAAGTTGGTACGGAATTTGGATTAATTATAAAGTTTGTTGTATTGTTTGGAAATTTAGAAATTTCAATTTATTAAGTGAAAATAATTATTTAATTATTAGGGATAGTAAATAAAGATGGATTCTTTATTTATATAATCATAATCAGTATTTATGGAACCGGTTAATTTGAGGGACTAAAAGTGACAAAATTGGAAAATTTGGAATAAAAGGGAATGAAAGACTCATTTTGTCTTTCATTGTCAAAAATCACTTCTCTCTCTAAACCTCTATCTCTCTCGGCTCTCTCTCTCTCTCTCTCTAAGATTAAAGATCATCAAAGCTTGGATTTAGAAGCTGGAAATCTGGATTAAGGTTGTTTGGGAGGAACTATATCGTCTACAATCATCAAATTAAGGTAAACAATCTTTAAAAATTCGAATTTAGAAGCATTTTTGTTCGGTTTTGTTATGAACCGAAAATTTGATTTAGAGATTCAAACGTGGATGCATGTATGATGTTATTGTGGATTAGTTTAAATCTAGTATATAAGATGCTATGTACAAAATTTCAGCTTCTGATTCGCACTAAAAGTATGGATTTGAGGATTTTTGTGTGTGTTTTAGTGTGTGTGTGTTCGACGGAATGGAACAAGATGAAAAGGGTTAAAAAGGATGTAAATTGGTATGAAAGTATGATAATGTTAGTGTTAAAGTGGTTGAAATTAAGTGTATTTTGGTTGGTATAATTTATTTCATGTATTAAATAAGTATGGAAATGACTTAGAATTAAATCTGGAAATTTTATAAACTGCAAGAACAAACTCGAAAGATACAGACTTAGAACAAATTCGAATGGGGTGGGATCCGAATTCGGATCCGAGATGAACTCGGATCTGGTCCGAATTCGGATGAGGCCCGGATTTCTGGAAAATTAATATATCAAAATATTTCTAAGTATTGGAACTTGGATGGGGGTCTACAACCGAATTCGGATGGGCCCGAACTTGTAATATAATCCGAAATGGCTTATGATCCGAAATGGGAACAATCAAAAATGGCAAAAATATTCTAAGTGTTTGAATTTCGGATGTGGTCCGAATTCGGTTGGGGACCGAATTCGGATATGGTCCGAAGTTAGCATGTGGTTCGAATCTAATAAATGGTTCGAATTTACAAAGGGTCCGAATTGGGACTTATATTTACGTGAACCGAATTGAGAAATATGTGGGATCCGAACTGGGGTCCGAATTCGGGTGGGGTCCGAATTCGGGTGGGGTCCGAATTCGGACATAGATCCGAAACTGGGACCAAATTTTGCAAGAATTATAAAATTAAGTTTTATGAGATTAAACAAGTTATTGACACGATGTGCTGTTACAACTGAATTAACAGGTCCCTTGTGGTGTTGTTTAACCCACAATGGGGTACTTTGTGGATCCGGTTGAAATTCCGAGGAGAAATAATATTGCTAAAAGATTAATAACGC